>JAVCKV010030296.1:0-13692 GCA_032274145.1 Herpochondria borealis | reverse complement strand
CAGAATTGCGATAGTTTGAGTCTATTGAACTGTACAGTAGATTCTCGTTATAGAGGCTTTTTGGTTAGTGGCGGTTCCGATGTCCGTATTTTAGATAATACGCTGTCTAATGTGAGTGTAAATAGTAGTTATGCAGCCATTCAATTGAGTAGTATTACTGCGAATACGCTACCAAGAGCGATAATCGTAGAAGGGAATACCTTCTCTGGAACGAGGGGTATGGCAATTGCACTTTATATAACGTCTATTCACGATCAAGTTATCTCAGATGGCTCGGTAGTAGGGACGAATGTTTTTATGCCGAATACAATGGGCCATCAATTGTTTACAACCCGACCAATTTATTTGAATAATACAGATCGGACGACTGTTTCGAATGTAGACTTGGGTTATACAGGTGCCACATTCCCAACCTTAACCGGAGATGGAATTTATGCGCAGAGTTGTGATAGTTTGAGTATCTTGAATACGACGATGGACAGCCGTTATACAGGTATGAACATATCAGGAGGCTCAGATGTTCGTATTCTAAACAATACCTTATCGAATGTAAGTGGGCACGGTAATAATGGAGCGATTCATTTAGCTAGTATCACAGCGAATACGCTACCAAGAGCGATAATAATACAAGGGAATACGCTTTCTGGTACGAATGGCATGCAAACGGCACTTTATATACAACACATTCATAATCAAGTCATTTCAGATGGCTCGGTAGCAGGAACGAATATTTTTATGCCCAATACAATGGGACATAAACTATTTCATACTTACCCTATACGTCTTAATAATACAGACCGTACAACGGTTTCGAATGTAGATGCAGGTTATACAGGAACACTTTTTCCAGCGCTGCGAGGGGAAGGTGGTGTTGTAGCACAGAATTGCGATAGTTTGAGTCTATTGAACTGTACAGTAGATTCTCGTTATAGAGGCTTTTTGGTTAGTGGCGGTTCAGACGTCCGTATTCTAGATAATACACTTTCTAATGTAAGTGTAAATAGTACTTATGGAGCGATTCAATTGACGAGTGTCATAGCAAACACGCTTCCAAGAGCAATTATGCTTCAAGGCAATACCTTCTCAGGAACAAATGGTATGCAAATAGCCTTTTTTCTAAACAACATCGACAATCAAATTATCTCTGATGGTTCTACTGCTAATACTAATATTAGAATACAAGAGTCAGATGGTGCTACCTTAATGCGTTCTAGTGTCTTGTACCTAGAAAATACAGATACCACAGTTATTCAAAAAATCAATGCTTCTTATATCGGTAGTTCTGTATCTGGAGATGGTATTTATCTAAGAAATATCGAAGATTTAGAGATGGACAGTGTTAAGGTCTGTAACCGTGTACAAGGAATACGATTTTATCGTTGTACCGCAGATACCATCCGCAATTCCACCATTTCAAACAATACCAATGGAATCTACACCCAAGAAGATAGTGTTGTTGTAATGACCTCTAATATCATGGGGAATGTGACAGGAATTCGCAATGTAACGGCTACAGCTCCAGTAGTAGCGACAGGTAACTTTTGGAATGCACCCGATGGTTCGACCACCGATGGTGGTTCTGGCGACACTTATATTGGTAATGTAACCGCAACACCTTTCTCAGCAGCTAAACTATCAACACCCCCAGTAGAAGGAACCTTGTTGGCAACACCAAGTGCTTTGACTGGTTTAATGGCGACTTGTGTTGCAGGTGCCTCTGATTCTTTCCAAATCGAAGGACAATGTTTGTCAGACGATGTTGTGATTGCAGCACCAACAGGCTTTCAAGTTTCTTTGGATAATATAACGTTTAGTGATACCGTAACTTTGACTGTTGCAGGTGGCGTATTCTCTCCAAGCCCTGATACGGTTTATGTGCGTATTGGCGATGGTAATGTAGGTGGCCCAATCTCTGGCAATGTTGTGATCAGTTCTTCGGATTATATCCAACTGATTGCAGTGAGTGGAACTGTGACGGCTCCTTCTACGGACTTGGCGCGTGGCGATGCCCTTGATTTTGATGGGGCGAATGATTATGTAAACATACCATCTACTCCTGCACTTCGTCCAGCTAATAACTTTACTGTTGAGGGATGGTTTAACACCAATAATCCAACAGCACTTCAAACAATTTTTAAGTCTGATGAAAACGGTGGCGGAGATGATGGTTATGTTCTTCGGGCAGGAGGCGGTTTTTTTGGATTTGGAGCGTTAAATAGTAATGGATTTACACCTCAATATGTTGAAGGGACAACTAATATTGTCGCAAATACCTGGTACCATGTTGTAGGTGTTTATGATAACTCAGAATTGAAAATATATGTGAATGGTGTTTTAGAGAATTCTAAAGTAGCTAGTGGTGATGTTATTTATGTCGTTAATAATTTTTGTATCATTGGAAGAAGAGGCGGAACAGGTAACCCCAGCAGCCATTACATGAATGGATCTCTGGATGAGATTAGATTTTGGAATGTCGTTCGTACAGCAGATGAAATCAGAGAAAACATGCACTTAACCTTAGATGGTTGCGAGCCAGGCTTAGTGTCTTACTACCAAATGAACGATGGAACAGGTTCAACGACCTTGACTGACAAAACAGGTGGCAATGATGGTACCTTGACTAACATGGATGCTGCTACCGATTGGGTTGCTTCTGATGTGAATGTTGGTGACGATGTGGTGAACAACTCAGCGAGTGAAACCATGACTGCTGTTGCAGCAGGTGGAAGTGTACAGACCTTTACAGATGCGAATCTAGTGATGAATCTATCTGCACATTCTGCGATCGAAGATATTACGGTAACGTATCAAGAATTTACACCAAATACAGTAGCAGGTGCGAATGGTATTAATATTATATCGAATCCAATGTGGACGGTAAATACTTCTACAAGTACGGCTACCTTATCAACAGATTATACCTTTACGTTTTCTTCACCAGTTATTGTAGGAACAGTTGCAAGCAAATATGCTTTGTACAACCGTGCTATGAATGGTGTAGGTGATTGGACAAAAGTGAAAACGGCTGCTGCTATTACGGCAACGACTGCAACGTTTGAAAATATTGCTTTGACAGGACAGTTTATGATTGTTCAAGAATCGGATATTTTGGTGAGTGATGTGCGTGGTAATATGTATGATTTTGATGGGGTGAATGATTATGTCCAATTACCAGGATCGTATGGAGGAACTAGTGAATCAACAATTGAGGCTTGGGTTAGATGTGATGCTACAGGTCTAGGACTACAAGCAGTTGTTTCATCTAGTGCACTTGATTTTGTGCATTTTCAAATTAACCCAACAGGCGTAAGTGCAGTAGCTATTTATACAGATGCAGGAGGATATAGTGTTCCAATCCCTCTTCCTCTTTCATTTGTTGGAAGTTGGCATCATCTTGCTATTAGTATCCAATCGGGCAATACAAGATTATATTTGGACGGAGTTCAACTTGGAACAACAAATACAACAGCATTTACATCTATTCTTAGTTCTTCCAATGTTTCTATCGGAAGAGGATTTGGAGGAGGTCGTTATATCAATGGAGCTATAGACGAAGTTCGTTTTTGGAATGCAGCACGCACTCAAAATGAAATCCGAGAAAATATGCACTTAACTTTAAAAGGTAACGAAACAGGTTTAGTGTCTTATTATCAATTTAATGACGATGATGCAGTAGGAACAGCCAATGGCGTCAAAGATGCTATTGGAGGAAATGATGGAACCACTCAGAACATGAATGCAGCAGATTATGTAGCATCAGAAGTAGCGGTAGCAGGCGGAACGTCAGATCGTATGACGATTGCTGCAAGTGGTGTATACAACTTCCCAAATACAGATGTGGATATTGATTTTGGAGCAACGACTCCAAGTGGCGAGATCGTAGTGTATCGTTTGGAAACAGAAAAACCACACGGTTGGAATTCAATTACAGGAGATGTAGACAATGAATATTTTGTCGTAGAGAACTTTGGAATAAATACAGCTTTTTCTGCATTGAACGATATTACTTTCAATCGTTTGAATTATGTTTCTCCTGCTGATGTAGGGCAACCACAAGCGACTTCTCCTTTGCAATTGTATAAGCGTGGAGACAATGACTTTGGGGCCTCTTGGGGATCTACTTGGGGTGGTGCTGATAATGTAACTTCAGGCTCAACAGGATCTGTTGGTTATAATGCGAGCAACAACTTGACATCTTTTTCTCAAATTGTATTGGTGAATGCAGGTCCAAATTCTGATTTGCCTGTAGAGTTGTTGAGTTTTGATGCAGAGCGTTTGAATGCCAACGAAGTTCAATTAGATTGGTCTACTGCAACGGAGACGAACAACAAAGGTTTCTACATAGAGCGTATGTTAGAATTGGAAAGTGAATTCGAAACGATCGGTTTTGTAGATGGCAATGGAACGACTGTTAATGCCAATTATTACCAACATACAGATGAGAATAGTTATACAGGCGTGTCGTACTATCGCTTGAAACAAGTAGATTTTGATGGAACAGAAACGTACTCAGAAGTAAGAGCTGTACGTGGAATAGAAGATACAAAACATGCGGATGTCACGGTTTATCCAAATCCAGTAGAAGACATCTTGAAAGTAAGCATCAGCGATTTGCCAACAACGACCAAACAAGCAAAAATCCAAGTGATTTCAGCAAGTGGTCAAGTATTGTATGAATTCACAAAAGAACTACAGGCCTATCAAGTGATCGAAATTGATCAAGTTCAAGGTTTGCCAGCAGCCATGTATTTATTACATATAGAATTAGATAATGGTGATAGAATGTGGAAGAAGTTTATTAAAGAATAGTATAGGCACCTTTCGGTCAGGGGATTTCAATCACCTCCACAGGTAGCTAAAGCAACCTGACCGAAAGGGCGCTTAAGCGCCCTATACTCAAAGATAGTGTTGGTGTAATCAAAAAATCTAAGTTCAATAAAGGTAGGGTGTTTATAGTCTTAGAATTAGGACATCCTGCCTTTTTAATAAAATAATCATGAAGAATTTATATTTGTTTATTCTTATTTTTTTTTTTTTTAATAAAACACAACTGAAAGCCCAAAATGTAACTATTCCAGATGCTAATTTTAAAGCCTATTTGGTTGGAGAATCATCAATTAATACGAATAGCGATGGGGAAATTCAAGTGACAGAGGCGACAGCCTTTGGTGGAATAATATATTGTGATGGGCTTAGCATTTCTAATATGACGGGTTTAGAGGCTTTTGTCAATATAACACAGTTGAATTGTTCTTTGAATCAGCTAACTAGTTTAAATGTCAGTCAAAATACAAGTCTAACCAACCTAGATTGCATGAATAGTTCGATATCAAGTTTAGACCTAAGTCAAAATATTAATCTAATGGACTTGAATTGTTTAGGGAATCAGCTAACCAGCCTAGATGTCAGTCAAAATACGAACTTAGTCCGTATTCATTGTGGATACAATCAGCTAACAAGTTTAGACGTCAGTCAAAACACGAATTTAGTAGAACTTTATTGTCATAATAATAGTCAGTTAGTCACTTTAACTCTAGGTCAAGATACTAGTTTGGTGAAATTAAGATGTTATAATGATCAGCTAACCAGTCTAGATGTCAGTCAAAAGATAAACCTAAGAGAATTATATTGTTCATACAATCAGCTAACAAGTTTAAATCTCAGTCAAAATACAGATCTAAGGGTGCTAGATTGTTATGATAATCAGCTAACCAGTTTAGATCTTAGTCTCTCCACAAGCTTTAGAGAACTGAATTGTCGAAGTAATCCGTTAACCCACTTAAACCTCAAAAATGGTAACAATACTAATATGAACACAAGTTCAATGAATACTCGGTTCACCAACGTGACTTGTATAGATGTCGATAACGTTGCTTATTCTGTAGCAAATTGGACGAATATAGATACCGTAACAAGTTTTTCTACAAACTGTAATCCGCTCAATATTACTCAAACAACATCTATTCTAGATGAAGTGAAACTCTATCCAAATCCTACGACAAAATTTGTTCAATTGGATTTAGGTCAATATTATGAATCAATTTCAATTCAAGTAGTAACCATTACAGGACAAGTGGTTTTGGAACAAGTAGCAGAAAATCGTCAAATGATGACGCTTGAATTAGAGGGAGGAGCAGGTGTTTATTTTGTAAGCATACAAACAGAAGTAGGACGAGCAACGGCCAAATTACTGAAGGAATAAAAAGTGTAAACATTTTAAAAAAAAAATACTAACAACATGAAACAAATAACTTTAATACTTTTTTTATGTCTTTGCTTTACGCAATATCTTTTTGCACAGAATGGCGTAGCCATCAATACGGATAATTCTGATCCTAATTCCTCTGCCTTATTAGATATAAAATCTACCGATAAAGGAATCTTAATTCCCCGTATGACAGCTGCTCAAAAAACAGCTATTACTACTCCTGCAACTGGTCTGATGCTTTTTCAAACCGATGGAACTTCTGGCTTCTATTATTATAATGGTACAGCTTGGGGATTGATTGGAGCGGCAAACCCTAGTTGGGGACTTACAGGAAATACAGGAACAGTTAATGGAACCAGTTTCATAGGAACAACCGATAATCAAGCCTTAGATTTTAGAACCAATAATGTCATCAAGGCTAGATTAACCACCAAGGGGCAGTTGGAGTTTTTGAATACAGGAAATTCTGTCTTTATTGGCGAAGGAGCTGGTAGTTCTGATGACTTATCCAATAACAATAATGTATTTATAGGCTCTCAAGCTGGGGCAGCCAATACAACAGGGGATAATAATATAGCAAGTGGCTATTTTGCATTAAATAGTAATACAACAGGGGGGGCTAATATAGCAAGTGGCTATTCTGCACTAGGTAACAATACAACAGGGAGTAATAATATAGCAAGTGGTGTTTTTGCATTATATAACAATACAACAGGGAGTCATAATATAGCAAGTGGCGCTTTGGCATTATTTAGCAATACAACAGGGAGTCATAATATAGCAAGTGACACTGGGGCATTATTTAGCAATACAACAGGGGTTAATAATATAGCAAGTGGCGCTTTGGCATTATATAGCAATACAATAGGGAATTCTAATATAGCAAGTGGCTATCAAGCATTACGTAGCAATACAACAGGGAATTCTAATATAGCAAGTGGCTATCAAGCATTACGTAGCAATACAACAGGGAATCATAATATAGCAAGTGGCAATTTTGCATTAAATAGCAATACAATAGGGAGTCATAATATAGCAAGTGGCAATTTTGCATTAAATAGCAATACAACAGGGAATTCTAATATAGCAAGTGGCTATCAAGCATTATATAGCAATACAACAGGTTATTATAATATAGCAGGTGGCTATGAAGCATTATATAGCAATACAACAGGGTATAATAATGTAGCAATTGGCTATCGGGCATTAGGTAGCAATACAACAGGGTATAATAATATAGCAAGTGGCTATGAAGCATTATATGACAATACAACAGGGAGTCATAATATAGCAAGTGGCAATTTTGCATTAAATAGCAATACAACAGGGGGTAATAATATAGCAAGTGGCAATCAGGCATTAAAGAGCAATACAACAGGGAATGATAATATAGCAAATGGCACTGGGGCATTATATAGCAATACAACAGGGGTTAATAATATAGCAAGTGGCTATTATGCATTATATGATAATACAACAGGGGATTATAATACAGCAAGTGGCTATTATGCATTATATAGCAATACAACAGGGAATTATAATACAGCAAGTGGCTATAATGCATTACGTAACAATACAACAGGGGGGTATAATATAGCAATTGGCGATTTTGCATTAAATAACAATACAACAGGGGGTGATAATGTAGCAATTGGCCGTAGCGCATTTAATTCTGGAACTTACTCCAATTCAACAGCACTAGGCGCCAATTCAGTTATTTCCGCAAGTAATCAAGTTCGCTTGGGGGCTACTACCGTAACGAGTATTGGAGGCTATGCTGCTTGGACAAATGTATCAGATGGACGTTTCAAAGTCAATGTAAAAGAAGACGTTAGAGGTTTAGACTTTATTAAAGCGCTTCGTCCAGTTACTTATAATCTGGACATGGATGCCATTGCTCAGCACTTGGAAATGCCCGAAAGTATGCGTACGGCAGAATCAGAAGCCATCAAAGCTCAAGAAGTAAAAACAGGTTTTATTGCTCAAGAAGTAGAAGCAGCAGCTCAAAAATTGGGCTATGATTTTAGTGGTGTAGATGCTCCTAAAAATGATAAAGACCATTACGGCTTGCGTTATGCAGCGTTTACGGTTCCTTTGGTCAAGTCAGTGCAAGAATTGGCTGTACAAAATGAAGCTTTGAAAGCTGAACTAGAGGTTTATAAAACAGAACTGGAAGCACTAAAAGAGATGAAAAGTGAATTGGCAGAAATCAAAGCTTTGTTAAATGCAAAAGCAAACTAAAACCATTAGAAATGAAAAATATCTATAGTATTTGTGCTTTGCTCTGTTTTCCATGCCTATTGCTAGCACAAGTTAATTTTATAAACAAAGGGGTTTATGTTAAGGTGAAATCAAGCGTTAATTTAAGGGTTAATACTGGTTCAATTACCAACAAGACGAATGGTCAAATCATCAATGATGGGAATATTTATTTGGATGCTGACTTTACGCAAAATACAGCTGCTGTTTATACAGGAAACTCTAGTTCTTGGCTGTGGTTTGAAGGTGCTGCCAATCAAAACCTAATCAGTGATGCGACCCTCAACATTAGCAAACTTAAAGTGGACAATGGTAATAAGTTAGCCTTGGGAGCAGCAGTAATCGTAAGCAATAGCATTGACTTGAATAATAATGGTCAACTTGAATTAGGAACTCATAATTTAGTCTTGTCCTCTGGAGCAACAATTACAGGTTATGATGGGAACAATTATATTGTCACCAATAATACTGGAATATTGCAACAAGAAGTAGGAGGGACGAATGTTATTTTTCCGATAGGGAACAGCTCTTATAACCCTGCTATTCTCAATAACAGTGGTGTAACAGACCATTTTACAGCCCGAGTTTTTGATCAAGTTTACAATCAAGGTACAACAGGCGTTCTGAAAACCTCTAATGCTCCAAACCGAACTTGGATGATTGATGAAAATACCGTAGGTGGGTCCAATGTGAGCCTTACTTTACAATGGACAACAACAAACGAAATGCCTTCTTTTGATCGATCAGATTCAGGGATTGCCCGTCATTTGACAGGCAGTTCTTGGGATAGTCCATCTAGTTATACTGCCGCAACCAGTGCAGGAACGAATGTATGGACTCAAACTCGATCAGGGATTACCAATTTTTCGCCTTTTGTTGTACACGATTCGGAGATAAATTTGCCCGTCGAGTTGCTTAAGACCCAAGCGAGTTACGTAAACATTTATCCTAATCCTGTTTCAGATGGATTAAAAATCAGTTTTAAGAATTTACCCGCTAATATTAGTTCGGGGAAGATTCAAATAATAGCTGTTAATGGTCAAATACTTCATCAGTTTACTACAGAAATTCAATCGCATCAAACTTTAGAGATTGATGAAGTAGAAAATCTGGTTCCTGCGCTGTATTTGTTGTCTATTGAACTAGACAATGGTGAGAAAATCTTACAGAAGTTTATCAAAAATTAGTGTTTGTGTAATTTTGCGTATTGATGACGTAGTGACTCATTAATACAGCATTTTTTGATGCATCTAAAATAGATACATCTTAGCCAGTTAGACGTAGTGACTCTAACTGGCTTTTTTATTTTTTCTGTTTTAAAAAAAAGAAATAATTGAATTAAAAGACTGAAATGCTCTTTTGGAAGTGATAAAGCATGAAAAGACAATGAAATGTTCGTTTTAGTAGGGTAGTATGTATGTTTTGATCAAGTCAAAATAATTTTTTTAGCCGTACTTTGTAATAAGAATTAGAACAAGAGGAATTACTGTTTCTGATTTTTTAAATAAGCAATAACTATTAAGAAAAAAATAGTGAAACAGGTAAACGGTAAAAGAAATATTAAAGGATAAAACTGAAGCTAGGTTCACTATGGTAGGGTGTAGATCAATGGTGTTTTACCACTGCATCCTACCTATTTAATCACTCAAATTAATACGAAAAAGAAAAAAATGAAGAAAGTGAAATTATTTATAATTGTTGCACTTTTTTGCCTAAATCAGGCGCAACTAAAAGCTCAAAATGTAACGATTCCAGATGCCAATTTTAAAACTTACTTGCTTGGAGAATCGTTGATTAATACGAATGGAGATAGTGAAATTCAAGTGACAGAAGCTCATGCTTTCACAGGAAGGGTAGATTGTCCGAATAGGTCTATTGTTAATTTAACAGGAATAGAGGTTTTTATCAATATAACACAATTAGCATGTTATAACAATCAGCTAACAAGTTTAGACGTAAGTCAAAATACAAAATTGACGCACTTAGAGGTCTCTGATAATCAGTTAGTAAATCTGGATGCTAGTTCAAGTCCAAGCATAATACGTCTGGATTGTAATAATAACCAGTTAGGGAGTATAGATGTGAGTCAAAACACACTTATGCAAGTTTTTTATTGTAATAATAATCAATTAACAAGCTTAGATTTAAGCTCCAATATAGTTTTAGATGCTTTTTACTGTGATAGTAATCCTTTGTTAACAAGTTTAAATATTAAAAATGGTGCTAATACCATTATGACGACTAGTATATATCTTAATAATAACCCCAATTTGACCTGTATAGAAGTAGATAATGTTGCTTATTCGACAGCAAACTGGACGAATGTAGATTCTTCTGCCAGTTTTTCTACCGATTGTGATGCTGTTAGTATCACCAAAATAGGAAATACCTTGGATCAAGTAAAATTCTATCCCAATCCTACAACAAAATTTGTTCAATTGGATTTAGGGCAACTTTATGAAACGATTTCGATTCAAGTTGTAACGATAACAGGAGAAGTGATCTTAGAAAAAACGGCAGAGCATCGTCAAACGATGGCCTTGGAATTAGAGGGCGCAGCAGGAGTCTATTTTGTAAAAATACAAACAGAAGAAGGAGAAACAACCGCAAAAATATTGAAAGAATAAAATGAATTGTGAATTGTAAGTTTTGAATTGTGAATTTAAAATCAAGCTAATTCAAAATTCAAAACTTACAATTCAAAACTCAAGAATAGTGTTTGTGTAATTATGTATTGATATGAATGGCGTAGTGACCCATTCATAATACATACTAGATTTCTAGCAATTAGGAATCTTAGCCAGTTAGAAGTAGTGACTCTAACTGGCTTTTTTATGTTTAAGAGTCTTTTTGAGTGGTTTATTATACAAAAAAAAGCCTTGTAAGTAAATTACTTACAAGGCTTTAGTGTTGTTGGTGTGGTCCCACCTGGACTCGAACCAGGGACCAGCGGGTTATGAGTCCGCTGCTCTAACCAACTGAGCTATAAGACCATTTTGCTGATAAAAGCTTAACGTTGCTTTTTGCAAGAATATTAAATTCTTTTTATCTTTGCAGCACGAAATTAAGCATTTGTAATTAATAAAACAATTTTTGTAAAAAATAATTCCATGAAGTCCATAAAAAATATAATTTTTGATTTAGGAGCGGTTCTATTACAGCTGGATATGGGCCAATCAGAAGCCGCTTTTCGTAGTTTGGCTGGCTCTGAAGAAGCGTATTTGTTGATGCTTAATGCTTTGACAGAGAGGTGCTTGTTTGAAGAGCTGGAAGTTGGGAAAATATCGGGAGATGATTTTGTGAATGCTTTTTTAGAAAAATTACCTGCGTCAGTAGAAAAAAAAGATATTCAAGCTGCATGGAATGCCATGTTGTTAGATTTCCCAAAAGAAGTTTTTAATTTGATTGAAACACTAAAAGTTGCTGGATATCGTCTTTTTGTATTGAGCAATACAAACGAAATTCACTTAAAATGTTTTCGGAAAATACTAGCAACGACACATGGGGTTGAAGATTTTGATGCTCTTTTTGAAAAAGCGTATTATTCACACCTGATTCAATTGCGCAAACCGAATGTAGAAATCTTTGAATATGTTGTCAATGATGCTGGAATTCTAGCAGCAGAGACTCTTTTTATTGATGATAATAGAGAGAATATAGAAGGGGCCAACAAGATTGGGCTAAAGACGTTGTTGCATCCAGCGAATGCTGACATTGGGGAACATCTAAAACGCGTGCTGAATTTTTAGAGCTATCGGACAGGCATTTATGCAACACCTGTCCGATAAACTATTTTTAATTATGCCCAGAGCTTGGGGTCATCAATTGCCCCGCAAATAGAATGCTTCCTGTTGTGTTGTCTTTGATAAAATATAAGAAAGGACGCGTTGCATGAAAATTAATAGCAACAGGTTCGAATTTCAAACTTTCGTCCTCCATAATTACTGCTGTAACAGCGGCAGCTTCTGTTCCTTTTTCAGAGACGTCGATAAATGTTTTGTGTAAAACGTCACTAATAAATAAACCCTCAGCCATATTAGAGAAGTCGGCAGATCCAAACGCACTTTTCATCCCCATTTCCATTAACGGTTTTTTGAGCGAATAGCTTGCCGCAACTTTCCATTTGGGTAAGGTGATGTTAAGAGGCGCATGAGGATTGGATAAAGCACTCATCCAAGTAGTCATTGTTTTATCGTCCATTTTTTGAACCAATTTCTGAATGTTTTTTCCTTTAGCGGGCAGCATGACAATCATAGAAGCCTTTCCGTCGTGATAAGGGAGTTCCAATAGTTGCCCCTCAGAATTATTGGTGTATCGGAAAGGGTACTTCAGATCTGAGCTACTAACTTCATGCATATTCATATAATCTACAGTCGTTTTTTCTCCACTAATTAATTCAAAAGGACCTTTGGCACTTTTTTCTTTTTGAAATTCATTGGCCCAAGTACCATAGAAATAAATAGCATTCGTTAGAACGAGTTTTGCATCCGTAATGGCACCAGGAGTAACGATTGATGTAATTTTGTTATTAGTTTTGTCTTTGACCCAATTGTTGATGCTTTTCGCGGCATCTGTAGGTTGATTAAAATCTAATAGTTTAAAACCGCCATTATAATGGTCTTTGACGGTACGAATAAAACTTTGTTTGATTGGAAAACCTTCTTGTCCCCAAAGTTGATTGGAAATGGTAATATCTAGTTTTTTCTTTCCAGAGAAAGAGTTGAGACTTTGATTAATTTCTTTGAAACTACGATGAATGGCTTCTTGGCCCGCTCCAAAATGTAAGACATTTTCCATTTCTTTTGCAGTTGTACCTGCTGCTCCCGCATAGGTCATACCCAAGGCAGAAGAAATACTATAAGTTGAAATCAGTAGGTTCTTATTACTATTGTCATCCGAATGGTAGAGTTGTTGAAACAAATCGGTCGAAAAATGATTGTTTTCAGAAACTTGAGCAACTGTTTCAGGACTTGGGTTATAAATAAAATTGGGAAGCGGTGTTTGAAATAGAGCAAAGGAAGCCCCTAAAGCGAATGTGATTAGCTTGAGCATGATTTGAATTTTGGAATAGGAAAGTAATGTTGGTAGAGCTGATGATTAGCTGCTCTATACTTAAAGATTCGGAATTATCCCTTTTTGGTGTGAATTTCAGGTTAAATTTACGAGAATTGAGTTTGAGAGCAAAAAATAAAAAAATGATTATCTTTCGCAGATGAAGGTAACGA
>JAVCKV010030075.1:0-24475 GCA_032274145.1 Herpochondria borealis | reverse complement strand
CTGGACTGGCCGCCAGATTGATCCAATCTCCAATCTCCAAATCTGGAATACATCGGTACAGTAGTCTAGGTTGGAGCTCCACCCCATACCTCAGTTCTTCGACGTGCTGCTGCTGGGAAAGCAGTACAATGGTACCCCATTCAATTGCTGAACGGATAGTAGGAGGTAGCATGCATGCTGCAAGTCATGAGTGAAAGCATCGAGATCAGGAAGGCGACATGCTGGAAATACAGTTAGTAGACTCTAGCTAGAGAGGTTGAAAGCTCCTGCACTCCTGTCATACTGTAGCGTTTCAAATGGGTGTATTCCGATACACAGTCGTAGAGTGGGCGAAGGCTTCACCTTCGATATCTTTTGTTCTCGCCTCTTGAACGTTCATCCCTTCTGCTGACGCGAATTGAGAACCCCTAATTCCAATTTTTGTGTATTGACGGTGGTCGCGGGAGGATCATTCAAAGGTCTACCTGTAAAGATATATCTATTTTATGGCTAGACTGACTCGACTCACTCTCTCATCTCTAGATCGAGCTCATTTATCGCAACTCGTGTGCGGATCTCGCCAGTCCCACACACCAGCCCATGACGTCCCCTCTCCCTTCGCGCGATGGAGGAAAGAAAGATAGCTTGCAATCAGCTCTTCAGCATAGCAGGACCTCACCTGATATCCGGTATCAGACTGCGAGTTCAGAAGAACCCTACGTTTGCGAAGAATGTGTTAGACTCACAACAGTTCTTGAATGTGAGCGTGAAGAACTCGAAATGCTGCGTGCGCAAGTGAAGGATCTCGACAAGCTAACCACCACACTCCAGTTCACTGAAAACCAGACATTGTTGTCGCTTCGAGCCATGAAACATGACCCTGTACGCGAGAGCTTGCTCATGGTCGACCGCTCCCGCCAGTCTGTCGTTGACGCAACCATGAAAACGGAAGGTATCCTTGGTCACATCATGCCCGGGGAAGTGTATCGAACGTTGGAAGACAATTTGGAACTTGTAAGCGACGAAGACCGACGAAACGCGGCACCCTTGGTCCTTCCCGAACCCAAGGTGCCACGGATGCTGGTCATTGAGAACGGCTTCCAAGATAAAAAGATTGACGGTGGTGAAGAGTCGGCTAACATTTTGGGCGGCAACGTACTTTTTGAGACCAAAGACTCGTCTTACATCATCCCCCATGCAAACGAAACGCCGGAAGAGCTTGCCTACTACGGCGTTCACCTAGTTCCCATCGGCTCCTTGGTTTCATTTCAGACGCCACAAGTGGTCCCATACACCAAGATGGTTGTTGGGGAACGCTACGTGGAGAACTACCTCCTGAATGAAGATTTAGGCGGTGGTTTCTACCTTGAGTACCATTCCTGTCCTCACTACCATCAACCATTGAACGACAAGGCCAAAGGCTGGCTCATTCTGGGCAAGTTTACGGAAGACGAAAGGCACATTCGTCTTTCTGCATTCAAGATCCCCTTTGGATATGGTATCTACATGCCTCCTACTGTTTTGCATTGCGACGCCTACCTGACTGGAGAATATTTGGTTGCTTATACTGCAGCCAAGGAGTTCAAGACTGGTATTTTTCGCACCAAGAATATGGAGGTAACGTCCATTCGAGTCTGGTGCGAATGGTCTCAGAAAATGTGGGGCCTCGAAAATGAATTCAAGAGATCATTTTTCAATGCGAGCGATAAGTCTGCAGATGAAGGTCCAGCTGGGTGTGCACGTTCTCTGCGTGAAAGTGTACAAGGTGCGAGGCAACGGCAGAATAGCACAGAGTACCACAATTTTGACATGAAAGAAATCATTGAGCAAATTCAGAGCACAGACGATTATGGCAATTCGCGAGAATAAGGGGTATTCGGGGACTTGGCTTGACCTGAAAAAGAAGAGGTTTCTCCCCGATCAGCCTGCCGCAAAGTAGCCCTGGCCCGCGACTTGAAACCACTACGAGTTGTAGTGGACTTAGGACACATGTATGGTGAAGGTATTGTGAATAGGACAATCTTCGTCAACCTCTTGCTTGTCTGATATCTGATCATGTGTATTTGCACACCTTCTCCAGCCAGCACTTCAGCAGGCAATACGAGTAGGCGGAACAGGAAATGTACCGATCACTGGAGCAGCATCGTACTGTCACAATCTGCAAATTCAAAATTGATGTGTGCGAAGATTGATGTGGTAAACACCTGTTGCCGCAAAGGGTGAGCTCCATTTTCATTCTCGAGCTTCTGTCTATGCAATAATAGAAGAGCAAGAAGATGGATACATTATTGACTATCATGGCGTGGTGTTTAGGAGTCTTGGTGGTCCTAGTGCTGTTGTTAAAGTTGTTGAGTGACGACGACCAATTGGAAGATTTGGCAGACAAGCTAAATGCACTGCCCATGGCACCCAATACTCGAATTCATGTATTCCAACCAGACAACAACTTGACAGACATGTTTATAATATGCATGCCGGAGCGATCTTCTCAAAAGTTTCCTGCGGTATCAGTAATATCAACAGATGAGCACGCACCATTCGATGATGTGTTTCGATCTATTTGCAACCTTCATATTCTGCTCAAACGTCGGCCATCGAGGATCAGTGTGGATAATGCAAAATTCAAGCAATTTCTGGAGATCCTTCTTGGGGGTGTTGTCCATGATACGACGACTACCCAGGTTGATTTGCTTTTGCCAGAACAACAACAGAAAGAAGTTGTTACATTGGAAGATGGATCCAAGAAGCATCTATCAAAGATCCTTGATGAGATTACCAGTGCATTGCCGCCGATAGGTAACAAGAAGCGTGCGCAAATCAAAATTGATCCCCATACTCAGATGCCAGTCATTGTGGATGATTCTCTGTCCAGAGAGAAGCAAGAGAAGCATGAGTAACTCTTCACGTTATTTCTTCGATTTGCACGCCGCGCTCCAACGCTCCACTCCATCTCTCATAACTCCAACCACCTCATCCAACCAACAGCTGTCATCCTAAACTCTCTTGTTCACTCCACCACCACCAAGTAACTCGGCACTCTCTCCTCCTCCTTCAGCATCATGCATGGAAGCTTCCGAATTCACATCTGTATCCCAAATGTCCGTCTCTTCCTTGTTGGGACATTCCGTTGACTAACAACCCGACATTCGCCATAATCATCATTGTCGATGGCGCCCCGACTAGTCGGGTCTGTCTCGTGCACACATAATATGCCACCAACGACACACAAAAAGTCTCGATATGGTGGACTCGCGAGAGACCGCAGAAGAACTGTTGATTCGCGATAAGTGCCAAGGGGGAAGAAGGAGGAGGTGGCAGTCGCTAGGAAGACGGTCGTTGAGAATCGAAACATATCTATGGACGAAAAGGGCGACATCTTTCATCAGCTACGACTTTCTATCTGGCCTGAGAATGCAATGCGAATCTCATGCAAATCTTTGTCAGATACTGTTCGATTGGGCGTGTGTTGGTGTATCGAACGCGTTTATTGTCGGGCTTTGGTGCACGGTATTTGCTCGAATTCTGACTGTGGTCATGGAGACGTTCTCGGCGGTGATAAGCAAACGGAACATACCATACTACAGACAAAGTGCGCGAGTATCCAAATCCTCACACATCCTTGTCGACGAGCTAAAGATCTTGGCGGAGGTGGAGCGTCAAGACGAGGGAGATCAAGGAGAATGGTTCTTAGAGCATGCCCCGAGTGGATGACCACTCACCCTGTTGTAGAGACGATAATTCCGAGTCTCCGGCATCTGAGGCTGAAGAGGCGAGGCAAGATCTGCCGATGATGCTTGGGCTGGTGGCTATTGTGCTTAGGAAGAGCTATGAACACGATGTTGTTCCCGCGCATCCTTCACATCATCGCTTACCTTGCTACTGGAATGGTGTTGATGTAACCATTTGGCTCCCTGTGTAGATGACAAAAGTTGAAAAGGCAGATTAAAGACATCCAAACCCTAGAAAGGAGACAGTATCGAATTGTCGCGTCATGAGAACAAGAATCATTCTTGCGCAAAGAGCTACACGAGAATCGCTGAGGCGACACCAGTTCAATACGCAACAAGAGGCTAGAGCAAGAGAAGTGGTGCAATCGCATGTTCATGGTCGGATGGGCATTTTCTAGTTTCAGTTTATCATTCTATCTCCAGTAATGATCTTCAATTCCGCGATGGGTTCTTGTCCAGAGCGTCTCTCTCGTGGCTGTTATCGTCCTTCTTGTTATCGTCCTTATCACCTTTTTTGGGTGGTACGTCCACCATCTCTTCAAATCCGTACTCCGCTAACTCGTCACCAGTCCCCGCGCTAGGCTCCGCCTCTGAGTCCTCGGCATTTTTTTGTTCAGCGATGAGTTTTGCGCTTCCTCGCTTCTAACGATCACAATGGAGAAAGGGAAAGCGTTAGTATGAATCACTGGAGAGGTCTGTCACGGTTCGGATTAGATGCACTTACTGAAACTTGGCGCAGTTGAGCACCATGGTCAGTAATCTGAAGAAAAGCGTTGGAAGCTCCCATCCCCTCGCCTTGATCAGCGGAACGATCGGTCTGGTTCGTCCCTCACAGCAGCAAGTGAACCAACCTTTAACCATCTCGATCCAACTCCCATCTGGAGTTTCACCGTCCTCTCTCGGGACCTGGAGCACGTTGTTAGGTTTGCGACAGCAGTCTAGAAACGCCATGATGATCGATTGTGTGGTTTGAAAAGTGCACAGTTTCCTTGTTGTGGCGAAACTCACGAGAAAAGTCCGTTAAGACAAGGTTTCTGTTGGGATGGAAGCATCGCTATTAGCTTCTTTGTACTGACGTCACGATCCAGTTTTTCCAGTCACAGTTTGCTCTTCATGTCACATAGTACGTTGTACTTCTTTTGATTTTGCACAAAGGAAAGGGCTGAGGGAAGCCACGCAGTGTCGTGCACAGTGATAGAGTACACAAGTATTCAAGTCTCTAATTATAACCAACACACCACACTCGGAAGAAGAGGAGGGTGGGTCCAGTTCTGGTGACGATGGTTCGCAGTAATTGATGGAACACTATGATAAACAATCTTGCATCTAAAGAAATGGAGAACTTGTTTTTAGCTGCACTGTCGCTGGGTGTCATTGAACGCTGGCAGAAGCTGAAGCTATGTCGAAGCCTGTTGATCATAACAATACCTGACCCACAAGGGCTTCTCTTCAGACTGCACGTAAAGCGTAAAGCATTGCACATCAGCTCTCTCCATTATCTCTTGGTGGTATGGTACGTTATACGCGCGAAGATCTAACACTTTATCATCCTCCTCCTTGTTCCCTTCCGCTTCCACACTATCATTTCTCTCTCTCAACACTCCATCAGCGATAGCTTTGAGTCTGTTGAGTCTGTTGATCTTGGCTCGGCGGAGGATCTTTTGGCCTCGCCTGGTAATCTTTTTGCACTTCTCCAGGTCAGAGTTCTCCTGCGACCTCGTTTTTGCCTTGTCGTCGGTTTCGCCTTTCGTTCCGATTACGAGTCTGTCATCTCTCTAGATATCACAATGGAGAGAGGAAAGTTAGCATAATTTCAATGCCCTGCGCAGTTACGAGAAGATGGCACTTACGGAGACCATTTTGAATCCACCACCTTCAGTTATCTGAACATATGCGATCGGCGATTCGACAGGAAGCACAATCAACAATCGATGTCGAGGATAAGTTGGGCTACACGCTGGGCACAACATAACCGTGGCTCGTTCGAGCATGCTGTCGAGGTCGTTCCCTGGAAAAGACGTGGCTGGCGAGCGCTCCTCGGGATCCTCAAGTTCATTCGAAACAATCTCCGCAGGCACATCTTGGAATATGTCGTTCGTCGTTCGATTGCAATTCACGTGTTTGAAACAATCGAGCAACGACCTGAGGATGGATTGCAAACGGTTCCCGTTTTCTTGCGAAAAAACATGAGACAATACCGTTGACAAGCTTGCTGTTGACGCAACGGAAGGCTCGTCTTCGAGTGACTGCATTCTAGACGTCATTATCCAAGATAATCCAGACGCAACTTGCTCTTCGTGTCGAGACCGAGAACCAACAGACCAGATGATCAAAGCTCTCGATTTTTGTGAGAAGAAACTCCAAAATGGAATAAGCCAACGGTATGGCCATATTGGGTATTGGCTGTACACAGTGACAACACCGTCACAGAGTCTCGACTCTCAAGTCTCAAGTCATAGCCTCTAGATCGTTAGAGATTTCAACGAGCATCTTAAGCAGTCCAGTGAAGCCTGCGTTAGTTCACCCAGTACTCTCACTGACGGCTATATGCGATTGCGTGCTGCAATATGAACTTCACAGCGACCGATCGTCGCCATTTCCATGTCAGATCTGGATAGGGCATGACTAGAGGAGTCGAGAATGCTAGACTAGGTTGTCGTGAAATCCTATGATGGTTTGTCGTCTAATTTCATGCCTACTCCAAAATCACCCCCAGGTGACTTGGATTGGAACTGATAGAACTTGAGCGTCACACGTCTCCAGACACGCGACTAGCGACCATAACGGTGATTTGTGTTAGAAGAGGCGTCTAACCCCGCCCAATTTCTGTTTATCGAGTGTGAATGGCTAACCCCGCTTAAGTCAAGTCCTTTTTGTCAACTGTGAATGACACACAGTTAGGAGCTGCCCGTCTCATCGCCGAGGTTGCTTGACCAGGAGTTCTGTAAAAGTGAAATCACGAGTGGTTGTTGCTCTTTCGCCTTCTTAGAAGGTACACGTGTAGAAGAGTTTTTCGAGTGATAGTGACAACGCAAACCCTGGCGTATGCGGAGTCGTGGTGGAACCAAAAACTTTAGCTGTGTGGCCAAGCAAGAACTTCCTCCGTCGCGTCAAGTATTTGGCGGAGAACATCCTACATGGATCATATGACGTGGTTTGTGTACCCTGTTGAGTGATGGAGGCGCACACAAGCCAGTGCATTCCAACCCTGAATGAGAAGGTGTCGTCATTTTGGAGAACATTGAATTTGTCGACCAAACTGTTGCACCAAGTGGATTAACTCGACACACTACATGTATTCGTATACTAGAGCGGAGCGTAATTGTTATTCTTCGCAATGCAATGAGTTAGGGGGGCAGCTGGCTCAGGCGGTGTGATTGAGCATGCACAGGAAAGTGATGAAAAAGTCCTCTAGCTAGACTAGTCTATTTTATGTTCTACCGCCAAAATCTGTTCTTCGCGCATTCTACTGCGCGCATCACTCCCGATACCAGCACCGGTACCTGAGCTCACCAAAGACGGCAACGCATTTCATTTGACTTTGTGAGCTGAATCACCAGCATGGGAGGAAACGTAAGCAAGCTCACCGAAGACAAAACCATCGCGGCGTACACTTTCTATGGTTTTGGATGCCGATGTTGTAATCAGCCGCACTTTGACCATGGAGCACCTCGTAACAGATGTTGTGGGACTTCGGGTGGATCGTTCTCTTTTGATCCACCTTCAGACGCAGCCCAAGTTAAGGTGCTGACTGCCATGGAAAAGGACTTGGATGAAGCCACAGTCGAGGCCATCGAATACGTCAACAACTGTTCATACGTTTGGTGTGCCCAAATTGACGTGACCGCTGGTGAGGCAGCTCAAGCCTTGAACCGAGGCTGGTGCCAAAAGTGGAACCAAGAGCTGGGACCAGCTGGGTTACAGTGCCAAGCATCCAGTGAAGTGTTTGGCTTTGGCCGGAGTAGAATCACTTATCTGGTAGTGCGAGTCTTCGCGTCAAAGTCGGGGTGAGACAAAAGATCAATTTATTTCGAAATTTCAAGCGCTGCATTGAACAACATGTGTACATGTGGCATATGTTCGTGCGCGGACTGTCGGGGCGATGGTTCCGTTGGTAGCTTTGAGACTTTCAGGCACCAACATGGTTCACTACTTAGGTGTTATTTATGCAGTTGATCATGTGCTACCTAAACATAGTCGTTTCTGAAAAATTGTTCGTTGCAAATTACTTGAATCAAAACGATGGATTGCTTGAAATTGCTGATAACATCTGAGTAGCATATAATCTACCAATCAAGTTGCCTCACCAATATGAAGGTTCGAGCCCCTTTCTCCGAGTTGAGCAATGCCATCAAAGGTGACAGCAACGCTGGCAACGTCAAACGTGCCACCCGTGCCAACAAACTAAGCATTGTTGGTGACTACGATCAGGAGGCGGTCCACGCATCTCGAAATCATAACACTAGGCGACTTGGCAAGCCGGAAGGCAAATCTGGAAAGCGTGGTTGTTCCTTCCCTAATTCACTCTCCGCTGGATCACCATTCAAGCAGCCTCCTCTCAAGCAGTTGAATGCCTCCGTCAAGAACGGCGAGTCTTTGGAACAGGATAACCATACTGATCTCAGCTTTGGAATCGCCAATCTTACCCTTCATCGAATCAGCAACGAGAACAAAGCAACTGAAGAGAAGGCCGCAGATTACCAAGCCAACAGCATTTCGAACGACCGTATCGTTGCAACAACCTCCCACCCCGCTACGTCGACCCCAATCATCCTTTCTTCGGTGGAAACCTCTCCACATCCGACGGTGGACGACGACGACGATGACACGGTCGATTTCTCAAAGCTGAGTCTCCCCGATGAACTTGAGAAGCAAGAGAGCCCGGCTTCAGCACCACCAGAGGCGCTCCGATGCGTCTCGTACGATGAAGACGAAGTCGCGTTTGTACCTGCCCAGGAGCGCGTCGTCGTTCTTGACAGCGAAGGTCGTCCCCATTTCTTCTGCAATGTGCTCAAAAAGCCAGATTGGCTCTTTGACTATTGGCAGTCCTCAGGAGCTCGTAAGCTGTTTGCAGTGAATGAGGGAGAGACTGCGAAAGCTGCGATTGCTCGTCACATCGACGCTCTGGATGGTTTGAACGAAGCAACCTGGCAATCTTATTGCGAGCCCAACATTCATTACATCAAAGACGAAATCAACAAGGAAAACGTTACGACGAAGGCAACTTATCTCTTGGCAGTACTTCACATTGCCCACGAAGGGCTCTCGAACTGTGCCAGTTTCATCGAGTGCTGCCACCAAGCGGTGCTCTTCTTGTCCACCGATGTCCCTGATCTCTACAAGGTTGACGACCCGTCCCTGCTTTACAGCTGGTTTGTTGATTTTCGCGCAAATCATAAGTTCAAACTCAACATGCTTCCCGGGCAGGAGGTCCAGGTGCCGTATTGGGAATCCAGGGAGGCTCGCACCTTCTTTGGTGTCACCGATGATATTTCGGCCAAAGACGCAATCTTGGGCTACATCGAACACATTGAGAAGTTTGAAACCAACTACAACGAGCTCATTGTCGATGGACTCTTCGACTCGCTCGATGAGATTCCGGATCAGAAGCGGAAGGCTCTCGCCACCAAGACCGCTTGCGTTGTCCGCGCGTTGTCGAACGCTGTGGAATACATGCCTGGTATCAGCTGGACTGCATGCTGCGGCATGGCTTGTCAGGAACTCACGGAGCACAAGGCCACGGCAAAGGGAGTGCGAAGATTCTTCCGCGAGTATATCAATAATGGCCGAAAGTTTCAGCTTACTGTGAAGAAAGATCCCGCTCCCGTCCCCGAAGTCAGTTCTAGCCTCAACGTGAGACACTACATGTAACCAGCAAAGAGAAAGCGCCTGAAACGATGGCTGCAAATTAGTGAACGTAAAATAACAAGTGATGCATATCTTCGTTTAGAGTTCAGCACCCTTGTGCTCATCACCGTCTCGAGGACTTCTTTCGTTTCTTTTTCCCTTCCTTGTGCTTCTTGCGTTTCTTGTCCTTGCGACGTCTACGTCTTTCCTCTTCATCGGAGCTAGGCGCGTCGAGATCTGTATCCGAGGAAGACAAGGAAGGGCTTCGACTTGTTTCTCTTTTGCGCTTCCGTTTCTTCTTCTGGCTGCGTCGAGAACGATGCCGTTCGCGGTCAGAATCTAGGGCGTCAAGATCACTTTCGGAAGATGACACGGAAGGACTTCGTCGACGATGCCGTTTTCGTTCGCTGCTTTTTCTCTTTTTGCTGCTCTTTTTGGAAGATTTCTCTTTACTCCAATCTTCCCCCCTGTCAACGATATCATCCTGAACAGGGACGAGAGAATTCGCCATCTTGGCGACTATTTCGTGACGGCCCTCTGTCTGCGACTGTGATGTAGGGGCGATCGCCACTTCTGCTTCTTCCATTTCATCTTCCTCAGCCTCCGATTCAGATTTGGGCTCGAAAATGGACTTGTAAACGTCCATTGCAGGGCGAATTTCGGTTTCCTTTGGCTCGACCGGGCCATCGTTCTTCAGAATTGATTCCTTTGTTGCTTTTTCTACGCGAGCCAGTGGTTTGGCTGTAGCAGCTTGTTTCATCACTTGCTGTTCAAAGAAGCTTGCTTCCTTCGTTTGCTTTGTGTCTAATACTCGATTCTTTGTGTGCGTGGGTGGAGTGACTCCGAGTCGTTTGCAGACCAGCTTATCAGGGTGAAACAACATGAATGTCCGCTCGATTTTGATTTCCTTGTTCTCCGTTTCTTGGTGCTCTACCGTTGGCTCCTTTGCAACCTTCACAACCACAGGGCGATGAAGACCAGTCGGGGCCGACGAAGGGTTCTCTTGAACTTTCGTCGGTGCAGCGCTTGTGAAGCGGCTCTTCATAGCTGCTTGAAGCGCCGAAAATGCTCCACCAGCCATTGGGTTTTGCGCGCGAGTGATAGCTTGATGTCGACGGTTTTCGACCTTTTCTTGCTCCACCATTTGCTGAAACTTTGCGGGGTGCTCGTCTTCTCGAAACTGATGCCGCTTGAGTGCATAATTGACGGGAAGCTCCGGGCCTGCGTACCGTCGGATCTCAGCTTGAGCGGTTGACCCACCCAAACAAAAGCCGGGCAGCGGAGGTCGACCATCGGACGTGATACCACGATCGGTTGTTTTGGAGGCATCGCCAGTAGCCCATGATGACAGAATGCCTCCCATACTTTGCTCCTTCCGGTCTGTCTGCTCGTCATCACTCTCATGTTCGTAAATCTCTGTATCATATTGGTCTTTGTCAACTCGTAGAGAGGATGAGTTCTTGGGCAAAGGATTCTCGTCGTAGACATCATCGTCATCCTCTCGCATTGCAAAACCACCGGTCGTTTTCTTCCCAACAAAATCCATCATGGTTTCATATGATAGGTACGGGTCGTCGGGGTCGTTGACAGTGGGTTGGTTCTTTGTTTCGTCTTCCCCCTCCTGTTTCAGACTCGACATGCGATAGGCATTGGAACTGTTGCTGCCCGCAGTTGCAGCAGTTGCTCGCTGCTGTGCTTCTCGTCGTCTCTTCTCTCTATGCGCTTGAAATTCGGGTGCATCCCGATAAGCGTCAAACCCCAATCCGCAAGAATCAAGTTTTGGCGGTGGCATTTTGACACGGGTTTGTTGGAGCTGGATCTTGCGCAATCGTTTTTGAGAAAGAGCCATTGCCTCCAGTGTACCCTCATTGTCTGTCTTTCTAGTAGTACCTTCTATCGGTACATATGCAGTAGATCCTTCTCTCCATCCCAGCACTCGCATAAGTCGTGTTCCCACATTTGGAGGTGGTTCAATCAAATCGAGCGACGACGACGACGATATTGGCTTTCTCTCTCGACTCGTCACAAACTCCTCCTTCACTGATGTTGGTCCACCCCAATCGTTGTGATCTTCATCGTCCATGAAATCTTGGCTGGTTTGGGCCTCTCTCACATCCTCTCTTGGTTTCCATCCATCCTTGGTCCCAACCGTGTTGAAGTATCCAGCTGAGAATCCGCCTGTAAAGGCACCATGAAATCGTTTTCGTTTATGAGGAGGAACATACACTGGTTTCGAAGACATTGTGGAGAACGTTGACGAATGGTTCAGTGGTGCTATTCCTGGGTCCTCATGGTTTGGTAGAGTAGAGTTGGGGATGGCAGTCAGAAAAAGCAACAACAGTAGACTAATAGTCGGTACAGTAATTTCGCAAATACCGGTCTCATAACCGTCCGCGAATCAACTGTCTCTCTCCCATTCATTCTTCATTCTCATTCGTCGCAAAATGCCAACAGCAAACGATGCACAATGTCTCTCGTCTTAGAGCATTCAAACGACAGGGATACCGATGGATCATCCTTGTGGTGGTCATTGTGGGCATCCTGACCTCGCGGCAGCTGCGCTCATCAAGTAGCCTGATTGTGACGCAACCGTCGGAAATAAGAGGCCTCGACGGAGGAAGGTCACCCTGGACCGCAAGACGGGAACGACTTGCCCTCGATGTTGCCTTTTCCGATCCTCGACTACCCAGACCGCCAGTCAATAGAGTTACGAAACCTGGAGACAAAGTCTTGGTGGTATATTCAGGACCTACTGAAGTGGTGAATCGAGCAGAAGTCTTCCACCCGAAGAGCACGGAGGGTCAGAGAAAGAAGGAGCTCTATCGAGTTAACTTTGAATATTTCTTGCAGTACGGGGTACAGTGCGAGACTCAAGATACAGTTCTTGTAGTTACAGAGGATGTGAGACTTCAGTATCAAGCGCGCATTGATGTTATGAATCGTGAATGCCAAGCATTGGGTCACTCAGTGATTCTCGTCTCAAGGAAACCCGAATGCATGGATGTCGAAAGTACTCGTCGAGTCCTCATGGATGGTGTTGTGAAGAATCTCGAACAGTACGATTACTTTATTTGTACGTGCCCTAACGTGAAACTGACATTGGCCTTTTCTATTAAATACCGATTGCCTAACTTTGTCTTTTCAACAGATGTAAACTGTGGAGTGTCTGGTCCATCGAAACACTGGGCCAGGCTACCCTGGACTGACGTTGTGCTGGCACCACTGAACGACCGCGTGAAGATGGCTGGTCTTTCATTGAATTGTGCGAAAGGGCCTCATGTACAAAGCATGATGTACGCGGTGGATCGAATAGGACTGCAAGCTATAATCAACTCGACTGCGATCTTTGACTGCGCCGATAAGGCACTCAAAGCAGGCTCACAAGAAGAATACACGTATCTTATTCAACGATACGAACTAGGGCTCAGCAAGGCAATCATGAATGCCGGCTACGGTATCACGTCGATATTCGGTCCGGAACTTGTTGTTTTCAAGAAGAACAAGACCTTGTGTCGTGAGGCACAAAGGGGTGATCGATGGATAGCGAAGCTCCAAAAGGAGGATTATGGTCGTTTATTGGACTTGCACGAAACCCTCTTCTTCAAGACCTCCCGATTCATGTCAGAAGCAACCAAACGAGAAATCAACTTCACGCTGGACGCGAACTTTAAGCATGCGATGTTGCCCGCTTCTCCCAGTGCCAAGAAATTCGCCATGAAACAAAAAGGAGTCGTCGCTTCCCCAGGTACAGCACTAAAGAAGGGTGCCAAAAAAGGAGTCGCCGCTTCCCCAGCACTAAAGAAGGGTGCCAAAAAAAGTGCCGTCTCTTCCCCAGGTGCAGCGCTGATGAAGGGTACCAGAATAAGAGGCGCCACCAGAAAGTAAGACCCAATCACAACGCAAGTCCTTCTGGTTTCGTCTCGACCCCCACCGACGTACATTCGTGATGGTTGTCTCCGCCAAACTCAGCTTGGATTCATGCGAGCATCGCTGCGCTGAGGCCCGAGGACTCGAACGATTGTCAAATCCACCACCCAGACTGCTCCAGCATATATGTTTTGTACGCAAGATTGATTAGGAGTTGTCACAGGATCCGCCGCCATTATTAGAATACGGAGGATGGCGTGTTGCAAGTCTGAAGTCGTCACGAATGTAGTCAGTCAGCGACGAAAGGAATGTCTCACCTTTTGCATTGCTAGTAGCTCTGATGAACAGTGAAGTGCATGTTCGGTGAAATCGTTCATAGAGCGTTTCTAATATAGCCAACACGGAGTCCGAGTGTGCATAGGATGATTCATTCACAAACTAGTAGATCTATTACGGGAAATGAGAACTGCAACATTAGTGATGGGACACCCATCATTCCTCGGATGCACGTGTTTGCCACCTCGCACCACCCCACACTTGCGCGCTCCTGTGTGATATTATACTCCACGAATCGCATTGTGCTTTATCTCACGAACTGTCTTTTGGTTCACTCAGAGTGTTTCTACTCAGTGAAAGGGGATACTGTATGAGTGTGCCACGGAATCATTACTTCATTAAAGGATGCCGTCAATCAGGATACCGCTGCCTCTTGACATTGATTTGCTTGACCATCTTGGCAATGCATTTTCGTTTGTTGGCAACTTTGTTCATTGACTCCGTCACACAAGTGGTTACGACAATGGATTCGAACATGCTTGCTCCAATGGGTGGCGATATGCAAGACCAGCCGATGATCAAAGAACGGCCAATCAGAGGGATTTCGCCTCAGCAACTTACTCAATTGGTTGCCAACGCCAATACTGATGATCGATTGCCACAACCGCCAACGCATCGAGTGACAAAGCCTCACGACAAAATCTTGGTCGTGTACTCGGGACCTACCGAACTAGTGAACCGAACCGAAGTGTTTCATCCCAATAGTACTGCTACTCAGCGAAAGAAGGAGCTCTATCGAGTTAACTTTGAATATTTTCTCAAGTACGGCGTCCAGTGCGAGACTCAAGATACAGTTCTTGTGGTTACAGAAGAGGTGCGACAACACTACCAAACTTGGGTTGATACTATGAATCGTGCGTGCCGAGCGCTAGGTCACTCTGTGGTTCTGGTTGTCCGCAGTCCAAAGTGTTTGGATCTGGAAACTGTGCGGCGAGTGCTCAAGGATGATGTGGTCAAGCATCTTGATCAGTATGACTACTTTATTTATGTGAACAGTGGGGTATCAGGCCCGTCTAAGAACTGGGCGACTATGCCATGGACCGATGCCGTACTAGCGCCACTCGACGATCGAGTCAAAATGACGGGTCTGTCGTTGAATTGTAAAGGACAACCTCACATACAAAGCATGATGTACGCGGTGGATCGTCTAGGACTTGAAGCGATCCAGAAATCGAAAGCAGTCTTTGATTGCGTCAAGGAACCAGCTCCCGCTGGGATCGAGGAGTATATGTACATTGTGAATCGGTACGAACGTGGTATCAGCAACGCTGTGATGGATGCAGGCTACGGCATCACATCTATGATGGGGCCCAAAGTAATAGTGTTCAAAGAAAATCGCAGCTTATGCGTTAGAAGGGGTGATCGATGGAAAGCAAAGTTCCAAAAGAAGGACTTTGGACGTCTCTTGGACTTGAGTGATACCCTATTCTTCAAAACCTCGAGGTTCATGTCGGAAGCAACAAAACGGGAAATCAACTTCACGCTTGAAGCGAACTTTCCTGATGGATAGTGAATGTCAAAGCCCCTCATGCTTGACACGTGACTGGGTTGCTGTGCAAACTTCCTACATGTAGATCGGCGATGTCACTCAGCTCGATTATTGTAAGCGATGCGATATGAGAAAACAAACCACGTTGATAAGGAGCCCGGCAGAACAAGAGAACGATCAGAAACACGATGTCGCAGAGAGATGGTTGATTCAGATTGACTTGGCCCTCAATGGTGCATTTCCCTTGCTAGAAGTCGCACACATTAGTGAGAGTGCTAGCCACTCGGTCCACGCCATAGTCATCTCGTTCTTAATTGAAGTATACTGTATCTGATTCTTCTTCTGGTGCACTTGGTGGTTGTTGTGCGGCAGGATACTGCTGCGGAGGAGCTTGAAAGGGTTGTCCTGGCTGGGCCGGTGGGTAGTAAGGGTACGGTTGCTGCTGATGCTGTTGATTGTATGGCGTCTGGTATTGCATTCCGGGGGGTTGCGCGTAGGGGTAGTACTGGGGGTGCGGTGCAGCTGCTTGTTGCGGATAGTAGCGAGGTGGTGGTGGAGGAGGAGGAGGTGGTGGTGGCGGTGGAACCCAGTGCTGCTGAGGAGCTGAGTGGAATCCTGGAATGTTTGGTGGTTTTGATTGACCTCCGGGTTGTTGTCGGTGGTTTCCTTGACTTCGTTTATTGCCCTTTTTGCGGCTGTTCTTGAACGCACGTTCTTGTTCGTCATCGCTAAAGTACATCTCGTTGCTATTCATCACTTCTTCATCAAAGAGGTTTGAAGCATCGCAACCCTTCCCACTGGACTTCATAATGGCAAATGTATCAAGTAGATTGGCTTCATCGGGCAGGTAAAATACCTCCTGCTGTGGATGAGCTGCAACAATTTTAGTGAACGAACCCTTTGCTGCCCAGTCGTCAGGAGGAAGAGGTTCCTCCTCTTTCTTTGCCTCGTCTTCCTTTTGTTTCTCATTCTGTTGTTCGTCTGGCTGACCCTCGTCGTCGCTAAGAGAAATTTCGTTGTCATCTTTTTCTGTTTTTGTTTCCTGGGAAGGTAGGGCTTTTGACTTAGTTGTCTTCTTCGCTTTTCGTGAGGGGGCTGAGGGAAGTCGAATGCTGTAGAGTGGTCGACTAATTGGCCCAAATACCTCGAAGACCTTTCCGATTGGGAGCAGTAGCAGCTTTTTAGATTCCTGCTCGACCTTTACCACCAACAGGCTCCCTTCATCGAGAGGTCCCTGGCCAGTTGTGTTCTCCACGACCATCGTTCGGTCTTGAACCATATGATTGGCAATACGACCTGCAGGTCTGAGATGGACTTCGTCGCCACCCCCAAGACGAAGACGCTCCTCTTCTTTCACAGTGAGATTAAGCTGAAAGTCGGCCTGAAGATCCTCTACGGACGCCTTATAGGGATCCACTTCGTGCTCCGTCTTGGGGGCAGACGTGGGCTTTGCGGAGGAAGCGGGATCTTCTTCAGTCATTATTGCAAGAGCCTCAGCCAAGTCAACTTCGGATTCGTCGTCAGAGTCAGCCTCGTCTTGGTCGGCATCTTCTTCATCCTTATCTTTGTCATTTATGCCGTCTCCGTCTTCACTGCTATCAGAATCTGACTCTTCATGTGCGTTTTCTAGCTGCTCATCATTCTTGTTGTCCTTAGTCGTCGGTTCGCTGTTAGACTTCTCTTCTTGCGGATCCTCTGGCTTAGTTGGCTGGACTGGAAACATAGCGAATGTTGCAGCGACTGCCAAGTCGTCCACCGCCTCTTCTTCTGGTTGCTGCCATTGCGATCGTTTGCGATTGTCTCGTCTCGCCATGGTGCAATCTTGTGAGAAACAAGATCGGCGACTTGTAATGGTTGGAATTTTGATTGGCTGCGACAGAGTATCCCTATCTCTACTATGGTTGTGGAAGATCATTTAAATATCAATAGAGACGTTAAAGAAGTGCTATGTGATATAAAACGAACGCCAATTGCGGTTATCAACGTCAAATTCTAGCTTCGCTCAGTAGGATAGCTCAATGCAATCAGTATCGATTTAGTGAACTAGTTTCACCTTCGCCAAACTGTGGATCATACGCAACTACCACGCCGGGCGTGCTTCCCGCCAAGCTACTTAACGTGCGTGCGATACACTCATAATTTGCTAGACCGGATTTCTTCTTCTGTCATCTCACCATGGGATCGTCTGACGACGATGAGACAGCACCCATTGTTTGGGTCTGTCTCATTACTATTTCAGCTGTAGCGTTTTGGGCGCAAGCGGTTATTACGGAGGAGAGGTACGTGCTGCACACTTTGAGGTCCTGTTGTACGTATGTCGTTCGCTCTTGCTCACAGTCTACCTCCACGTCTCCAATCAATACAGACTTGTTCCCTCTCTGAATGTCATCGCTACATATCTACAGATTCCTGATGACGTCGCAGGTGCGACCCTTATGGCAGCGGGTGCGTCCTCGCCGGAGCTATTCACCTCATTGGTATCGCTGTTCATCACCCACTCGTCGCTTGGAATGGGGACGATTGTGGGGTCAGAAATGTTCAATCAAATGTGCATTTGTGGTGGATCCATTCTAGCGTCCCGAAACAATCAGCTTGCCTTGAGCCCAGCGATTGTCCTTCGTGAAGTGTTCTTTTATGGCCTGTCGTTGGCGCTGTTACTGGTCGCTGTTCGTGACAGGCGGTTTAAGGAGGATGATGGGTCGGAAGAGTACAGATCGATTTTCATTCAGTGGTCAGACGCATATCTACTGCTGGCTGGATACGTTCTCTATGTTCTCGTGTGTGCCTTCTACGATAAAATCGTTGACTTTTTCCTACTGCTTGTTGGGCATCGGGAAGTGAAGGTTGACCCTACCACTCTTCCAGCAACCATCAACGAAACTGACGCTTCAAACATCGTTCTTGCTAGTATACCCTTCCTTCGACCACTCACAAGAGAGCCGAGGAGCAACTTTTACCGTCCAGGGGACCTTCAAACAATCGACTTGGTGCGGGCGTCCTCTTCTCAGTCGATTGGTTCGAATTTTGCGAAGGAGTACGAATCCTTGAAACCTGTGTACTCGAACATGGACCATCAACGCCTTTCGAGTAGATTGTGTACTTTTATGATTGACAGCAAAAAGCCCAAACCAAGTAAAGAGCATGGATTGCAAGACTTGACCGAAAACCAGGATGGGAGTTTTTCATGTTTTCTATGGCAACAATCTGCATTTTATGACAAGGCGAGAATTGGGCTCAGTGCATGGCAGCTGAGATGGTTCACTTTCTCAAGTGAGGTGGTCACATCGGTCCCAGACCGCTCACATCAAGCACGGTTGTCAACGTATCCTCTTTTTCAGCAAGTCGAGATTGATGAGTCTCACCTAGTGCTTCAAGCACATTCGGCTGAGACTGACCGTGTCTACAACCTGATGGCTCCATCCGCTCAAATTTTAAGTCGAGTTGTTGAACACTTGGGCCGACACATAATGGCGCAATCGGACATTGAGGATGACGGATCTGCATCAATCAAATCAGCCGATGCCTTAGCAATGGAGCGAGGACCGTCGCTCGTCAGCTATCCGTATGGTGCTTCACCAATGTACCAAGTTTTCCATCTCTTTCTGTTGCCTCTCAAAGCACTCATGCACTTTACGGTCCCGGACCCTCGTCGTGTCAATGTGTACAACATGAAACCGAAGTTGAGCCGTTCCATTTGTTGCAGTGTGATGTGCATCGTATGGCTGATTGTCATGAGCTTTGTGATGGTAACGGCGCTCGAGAGGTTGGGTGTGTTGTTAGGAATTCCCAACACGGTCCTCGGCATCACTGTTTCTGCAGCCGGCACGTCCTTGCCCAACTACGTAGCGTCAACTGTGGCAGCAAGACAAGGCCTTGGTAACCAAGCAGTCAGCAACGCGTTTGGCAGCAACTCCTTCAACATATTTATGGGACTGGGGTTGCCATGGGCTCTGTACACAACAATCTATGGGACATACAGTAATCTCTTGGACGACGAGATCACATCATCTGTCTTCATCCTTGCGGGTGCACTAGGTGCATTCGTCCTGCTCGTCTTTCTGAGTGGATTTGTTCTCTACCGCTGGCACGCATATTTATTTTTTGGTTTCTACATTGTGTATGTGGCGTGCGCCGTGGGTCAAGTGTACATCTGAACATTGCTAACTAGAGAACCTAAATTGTACAATACAAGCACGAGACCTCCCTGGTTGACCATGTTCCTCTTCTACTAGTACAGTACCTGAGTCAGGTACACCAAAGGCTAAAAGTCAACAAGAATAAGAGACATCTTGATCAGACTATTGAGACCCCTTCGGAACCCAGAAATGAACTACCTCCCAACAGCACATTGTGGTAACCTCGTCAATACCATTACGTTAGCGTCTCGCCTCATGCTAGACTTGCGCAGATGGTGATTTGTGGACAAGTTGGCGGTTAAATACAAGGGTTGAAACCTTTAGCAAAAAAAAGACTAATTCGTGAGCGCTAAGTTCGTGGACCAGCTGGATTTCCATCCATTGTCAATTGGCATTGCCTGCACCGGGCAATAAATCTGAAGCAGCTTGTCGTGTGGACTTGTTTCCCCCATGGTATTCAATCAGACCATCAAGGGCTTGTCATATTCCATCAGGGTCTACCAGAGACTTCCATTTATCTTCAAGGAATTGCACCTTACCATACATCTCTAGTTCACCATACAACGTCGTGGCCTTCTCCGCGTAGTCAAATGCCTTACTCCGGTCTTCCATTTCCAACATTACTGAAGTAGCACGCTCGCAAGCCATCGCCCAGGGCACTCCGAGGCTTTCCTTTGCAGCTACGTCTATGGCTTTCTGGCATGCGTCATACCGCACTTTTCTGTCCGACAATTTCGTGGTGCAGGCCACTTGCTCCATTATCAGCATATGGACAAACGGTTCTGTGTTTGCGTATCCTTTTTTAGACCAACTGCTGAAGATGGATGTCATCTTGCTGGCACGGGAGTAATGGATTCTTTTCCCACTGTGTTTGTACAATAGATAGTGTGACATGCCAATATAGAAGAACATGAATCGTTCCATGAAGTGCCCCTTCACGGCGTGGTGACTCTTTTCAACAGCAGAGACGTACTTCTCCATCAGCAGGACATTCTCAAAGTGATATGCGAGTATCAGAGCGCATAAGTCGCTCGCAGGGGCGTCGTTCTCTGTTCTTTCGAAACTGGCAAACCAATCGGATGCATTTGCGACATCAAGACAGAGTTTGGACGGATCACCCTCATTCCTTCCCATCAAGTTGATGGCTGTTCGGTGGATTGAAATGCTTTCGAAGGGATGGGAAAGGTGGTTCAACTTAAATTCTTCTGCCAAGTGCTCGATCGAGCGAGCTTGCTCCTCGATCTGAGAGAAGGGGAAGCGACCAACAAGGAATGCATACAAAACGAAATTGTAGTAGTTCGTGAATGCGGAAATGATATCAGCATGCTCCATCCCGCTGTGGTATGCACGACTCATGCCGTCATGGAGATTTGCCAGAGCTGTGTCCCAGTGTAGTATCATTGTATGGGTAATGGCAATTGTCCTTGATTCAGAAGCTCGTGCGTTCAATTGTTTGAACATTATATGGGAGACTTCCGCATATTGACAGCCCAACTTACGATAACCGAGGAGCGACATCATGGTACCATAGTTTGCAAATACTTGGCTTGAAATACTACACAAGCCATACTTGAGAGACAGCCTCACCGCCCGCAAGCCAAGTATTGCACATGCGTTCCTTCCGGCCCGCAAGAGCAGATAGGCGCATACTCCTGCTGCACTCATAATTTTCATTCCTGCAATCATATTCACATTCTGCATTGGAGACAATTGCTGCAGCTCACCAAAGGAATATTTGCTCAATGCACGTTTTGTTTTCGCCATCTCCACGAAGACGTGGCCAATGGTCGTTTTGCACCATCTTGGAAATTTGATATTAAGCTTTTGGAGTGCGGACAAACCCACCTCCAGGGCTTCTTCCAATCTGCCCGCGGAAGTCAATGCCAACACCTGCGTTTGAAAGGCTTTCATCGTGTCCTCTGTACAGACAGCATTCTTCAAGATAATTCTGATCAATTCTTGACTCATAGCAGTGTTTCCGGTACAATTCTCAATCTCTGCTGCAACTTCGTGTACCTTCAAACATAAGGAATAGTTATCGACCCAGCTTTCTTCGGTTAGGCCGCTGATTGCCCGCCGCAAATAATAACTGGCCGGTAAGTAGGCACAGTTGGTTGCTGCAAGTTCTCCAGCATCAAGATTCAGGACGACAAGCATCAGTCGTTCTTCTGAATCATCAACAAAATGCTTTGCCTTGTTGAAGTTGTCAGCAGTGAGAAACACCATCCAGTCCTCCACAACGTCCTGGCTTTCTATCACACTGTGAATGACACGCCCAATACGAAGGTGCAGCATGGGAAGACCTCTTTCATCATGAATCATTTTCAGAAGACAATCCTGCACACGATCGTGAGAGAACTTGAACATCGAATTGCCAATCTGTTCAACTAATCCTTCAGATTTGGCCAAGTAGAGGGCTTGTGCTGTGAGTAAAAGCAGATTTGAGTCGGACGGCATGCCTTCCCCCACACCTTCCGCGTCCACTTCTGCCCATAGCCCATTCAATACCTGTCCTCTGTCTTTCAAGTTACCTTCTGTCAAGAGTATTTGTGTGAGAAGGTGGAAAGTAAACCTGTACCCAAGAAAGGCTGCATACATCAAGACAAGCCGAACAGATGGCTTCACACGCTGCAGCTTATCCACCACCAGAGAAGCTACATTGTCAGTCGCGTTTGTTTCATTCTGAATAGCTGCTAGGTCCCAATCCCATTGCATCGGCTCGATAGGTTGTCCGGTGAACTTATCCGTCTGACTCCATAAGAAGCTATCTGCTTCGAGCATTTCAAGAAATCGGAGGCAGAAGTATGCGTTTCCAAGGGTTTTCTGAAGAATCAGCTCACTCAATGCATGGGTATCGAATAGATCACGATTGGTGATAGCAGATACCATGTGGTTTACAGAGTCAATGTCCAATCCTGAGAGGGCTATATGTTTCACCTTCGCAAAGGATATATCGCTGGCACACGACTTGAGAAGCATATCGAGTGGCGATCCCGTGATGGCCGTGTCCTCCGCCTGTCGTAAATTCTCGTCTCGATAGGCGCAAATGGCCAGAAGATAAATATCTTCTTTCTGAAGGAAGCTCTGAATCAACTTAACTGATAATTGATCTGACCAATGAAGATCATCCAACACTAGTACAAGCGGATGCTTCTCCGTGGCTACTACTCCCAGGAATTTCCGACACAGAATTTTGAACCTGGTAAACGCCAACTGTGAGTTCTCGATGTCACTTATCTCCCCCGCGAGGCCACCAGCTAGGTACTTCAAAGAGGGAATCAGTCTTGCAAGGATGCTAAGCTCACCGCCCGAAAAGGTATCTCGAATGGCATCACAAATCTCAGCTCGGTGACAGCTGTGGTTGACAAGGTCGCAAAGATCCGAAAGGGCAGCGACAATAGCAGAGTATGGGGCATTGCTTGAAAGCTGATCAAACTTTCCGGTAACAAAGAAGCCCCCCTGAGCAAAGACTGGATCCCTGAGCGACTGAATCAGTTTCGACTTTCCAACGCCAGAGGAGCCATGACAGAAGATCGATTGTATTTTGCCTGTAGCAACAACAGAATCGTAAGAGGTCTTGAGGCTCTCGACCTCAGCTTCGCGACCAAAAAGTTGAAGGGTGTGAAAGCGTAGCATGAATTGGCTGGATTCGTCGCTTTCGCAACCGTCTTTCGTTAGGGAGAAGTCGGAAAACATGCTTACGAACGATTGGGGAGCATCCTTGACATCCGTGAGAGGGTGACCAAACTCGGCAGAAGGCATCGTCGCGTATGAGTGTGCAAACAAGCACTTTGATCAAATTCCACAATGAACTTGTGCTTTTGTTATTTCTTCCCTGGTTCTGTTATTAGGTGAGTCATAATCTGACAACTGGCAGATGTCGCGTGAAATCGGGCTATATGGCATATGTCGCGCTATAGAGACTATGGGTGCTGTAGTGCGCATGATGTGACATACGACATGAACGGTTTCTTACGCAGTTGCTTGCACTGATGTCGAATTCAGTGTACGAGTAGAGACATTAGCTCTGCGACATCTTGAGGAATTCCTCAAGACGACATACTGTAGACATGTTTGACAAGGGCGCAACGAGACTGGCGCAAATACTCTAGGTACACTATTACACAACGTGATTTTGATTCACTAACTACGTGTACGCTCAGCATTTCACTATTCTTGTCTCGTAGCTCATCAGAGAGTGTCGACCGAACCTATGGATGCTAATTCTATTTGTGCAGCATCATAGAAGGATTATATAACACCATGACAACCCCCGTCGGGTTTGGCTTTGCGCACATTCATTATGACGCCATTTTTGGCTTCCCTGCCCTCTTTGCAGGAGCGGTTTTCTTGTTGCGGGTTCTGTTCCATCTTCCAGACTTTGTCTTGCTTCCACCACCACCTTTGGGTTGCCCACGATGCGCCTGTTGGTTGCCTCTGTACTTCTTGCTCGGCCCTCTGCCATTAGCCGCCGACCGCTCTGGACGGTCCTCGAAGGCACCCAGCTTTTTCCAGTACCGAAGACTTTGATTGATGGGCACAAGGGTTCGTCCAAACTCTTGAGTGCGTCTCCGAGAAAGCGATGCTTCCAACTCGTTGTACCTCGCTTCGAACCAAGCCAGGTTCTTTTCCAGACTCTCTGTTTTATCTAGCTTTCCAAGTGCAATCTCCTTCACTTCTTCCTCCATTTGCGCTCGAATAGCAGGCCGGGACAAGAGTGCTGGAGATTCCTGCACATCGCCAGATACCTCACTCCCAATTTCTGCATCAAAGAGGTCCACCAGACTTCGTCCCAAGGACGTAGGCACCAGAAATCTTCCAATCTGACGCGGAAGCTGCTTTTGGCCGGGTCGTGGAGGACGCGGTGGGCGAAGCAAATCACCAACTTCGTCACAGAGTACAACATAGCCTCGTTCGACAATGTTGTTGACGTGAGTCGCCATGCTGGCATCTGTGCCGATCCTGTTCTTATCCATCAGCTCAACAAGCTCGTGCTCTTGTAGAAAAGCCGGAGGCCTCGTTTGGCAGGCCTCGCGGCGCGCGTTTGCAATAGGCAGCTTCATTCCCTCTCGAAACTTGATATTCTTCTTTTC
>JAVCKV010029965.1:0-24477 GCA_032274145.1 Herpochondria borealis | reverse complement strand
TCCCGTCGCTAGGAGATTACTTATCTGCTGCTGCTCTTCTTCTTCCTGCCGACCTTTTGTGTACCTTCGTTGCTCGAAGACTCCTCCTTGTCCTTCTGCTGCTTGTTGCTGCTGCAGCTGTTCTTCCTGCCCTTTTGCGTGCCCTCGTCGCTCGAAGACTCTTTATCTTTCGTCTGCTTCATGTTACCGTTCTTCTTCCTCTTGTTCTTCGGCTGCTGCTGCTTCTTGTCCCTGCTGTCGCCGCCGCCGCTGCTGCTCTTCTTACCGACCTTTTGCGTGCCCTCGTCGCTCGAAGACTCCTGATCGTTCGGCCGCTTGCTGTTGTTCTTCTTCTTCGGCTGCTGCTGCTTCTTCTTGCGGACCGTTTGCGTGCCCTCATTGCTCGAAGACTCCTTACCCGTTGGCTTCTTCTGCTTTTGGGCCTTAATTGGAACGACTTCGTTGTAAATCCAACCGGTGGACTCTACAAATGTCTTGTCTTCTTTAGTGACCATCCCAACTTCTCCATGGTCACACACGAATTCCTCTCTTTCCTTGTTCTGCACGTGCACCAAACGGAAACACAGATCCTCATCAAACTTAGACGAGCTACCGTCGGAGAGAAGAACCGCGCCACCCGTACGGGCAGAATTCGAACCTGATCGGAAACTCTGACCAGAAGAAACTACGATGTGAACGTCAACTGTCTGGTTGATAATGCCCCTAGAGTGATCATTGCAAATCTCAATACCGTACGTGATGCCATTATACACGAAAACGTTGCCGATGAGCCGTTCCGATATTGAAGAGAGAAACTTCTTCAAACGCACAGAGTCCTCGTCCTCGCCAAGAAAATTGTTGATGTCCGAGTGAAAAGCGAAGAATGTAGTTTTTCCATCACTATTGTCACCACCCCATACTTGCTTGTGGCACACATGAACGACCTCCCCATTGCAAACAATGGGGCATGTATTGTATACGGCTTCCATTTCATGAGATACATTCTTCTTGTCCTTCACAAATATTGGGGTGGACCAGAGGATACTTCCTCCGACAATGAGCATGTTCTTCGCATTGGGTTTTGCACTGAGCGTCTTCAATGCGTCAATGATCTCATGGACTTTGGCAAAGGAGAAAAAGCTGTGCTTGCCGTCCTTCCTGTTGGGCAGGCGGAAGGTAAACTCAGGAGAGAGAAAGATGCGTTGCGTAGTTTTTTTGTCATCCTCCTCCCACATTTTCTTCGCTGCTTTTGTGATCACCTTGAAATGCTTCGCGAAGCCCCCCTGCGCATCCTCAATGCCGTCACGAGTGACTGGGCAATATCCGCAAACGCGTAACTGGCTCATGGTAGCTTTATTAGTAGCGCTACTACTATTACTCGACCGGCTCATGGTGATTTTTGCTAAATTTGAGTCCTTATTTTGTTGTTTGTGATTATGTGAGGCAAGAGCAACAAGCGCAACCGAATGACAAGTGATGTTTTGCGCGATGTCACCCTGCAAGATCCGCCATCATATGCCATGCTGGGTGCTGTGGGATTGAGACAGATTTGGAATATTGATTTTGCCGCCTGGGACATGTAGACGACTAGTAGTAGCAGCTCTAGAGCAGGACATTTGAGTTACTAGTCGAGAAGTTCTGGAAAAAGCCAAACAAGCTGGGACATTTTGCCGGAGAGTATCTCTGGTTCTCACTGTTTCAGCATTGACCGCGCACTTGCTGGGTCTCTACCTACGGACGGTATGTTGGTGCTTAGCTGGCACAAACTGCACACACAGCAGTTCAGCAGATACTTGCGTTTGCTGTTGTATAACAGGCTTATCATAACAACGTAGATACTTATAGGTGCAAGCACTTTTTTGATCGTGTTCCTTGCTCGAGACATGTTTGTACCCAGAGAACCAATCAATCAATCCAGCAGCTGCATGGAAGCAAGTATCAAAACGCCAACCCCACAGTGATCTTTCGATACCAACAACCCAAGGCATCACGTCACGCTTTCAGGGCATGCGGGACGACGACTGCCGGCTTGCGTTTTCAACGAATAATCGAGAGCCATCTTTGTGCGCCATCACCACACTACTTGATAAATAGTACCGATATAGTATCAATTCTATACATTTTGGGAAAAGCGGGCGTTACTTGTTGCCACACATGATGATGATGATGATGGACTGAAGAATTTAGAGCTAGGTTGAGCCTTGCGTCCGTTGGGCGAATCGAGGAAATGATGACAGCCGTCGAATAATCGACGTTTCCTCCTTCATCAAGAAAGCGCGCCGTATTCAGCTTTCCGCAAACCTACGATATGAAGCGCGCCGTGTATTCAGCTTTCCACTACTAACTTCTATAAAACCTACGCATCTTGCGCTTCATGATTGAACGACGGCTACGTACTCCCACCACGGTGCACACCCAAACACCGACTCGCAGGGCAATCCAGCACCATCCACTTGCTTGACCCTTTCATCCAGACCATTGCATTACTAGCTACTACTAGAGCGCAGTGGGATGTGCTCCTGCAAACAACGGACTCGACAACAACGACGACGACGCGCGATTGAGCAAAATCCAAATTCCTAAGACAGACGACTCCCGGTGGCTGACCGAGCAGTCCTTTTGTTGCATTGGTCAAGTCACCAGCAAACACTGTATTCTCTCCCGTAAACAGTTTGTGATGTCCTACTACTAGCAAGCAAGCAAAGTCAAGCGCATAGCATAGCATCTCAGTGTTTGTCGACACCGTGGGGGAAACAAACTTAACCTCGGACAGATTCGAAGCTTGTTTGCAACAGCAGAAATCGACTAGTTAGCAAGAGGCTGGGTCTACAGACAACCTGTCCTTCACTTCACGACTCTGGTAGATGTGTAAGCACAAAAACACTTGTACTAATATATAAATCTCTTTTTACAACTCATCAAATCCTCCACTCTTGCTCCATCGACACACGAGCTGTACTTTAAATTCCGACAATTGAATCCCAAAATGCACCAACGCCTTGCACATTTCCGCCGTCAGCACATCACCCTCCTTGCACAACTTGTACGAGTCCAACCCAGGTCGCAATACCAACTTGCCAGTCTTGATTTCCACAGGCACTCCCAGTGTTTTAAATTGTTCCACCATGGAGACGGGATGCGTGGCCACCATGGCAGGCGTAATGTACACGGTGCGGGGTGCCGTCGATCCCGCACGGGCAAAATCATCTTCCGACAGGGTTGCAAAATAGGACGTGACATCCTGGCTTTTTTGGGATGTGCACAAGAGTCCGACACTGCCACTGGTGCGTTTGGCGACATGACGTAAGTTCTCATGATATTCTTCTTCTTCGGTCCGTCCCAGGGCGATTTGAAGCAACTTGTTCTTTCCTAAAAAGATGCGAGACGACAGTTCGTCGCGAAAATGGAGACGCACATTCTTGAACTTGTTGGATCTCATGTTTTCATACGAAAAGAGATAGACGGTATCGTGTGTATCGAGAGCTTCGCGAACATCTTGAATGTAGGAAGCCTTGTGGTCTCGTGTCTTTTTGGCAGTTTGTGTCAATGTGACTGTGAGAAAGAAAGAATGAGTGTGAGAATAAAGGGGGGGGGGAACCGAGGGCGAGAGTGTGTCTCGTCGACAACAACAAGGATCTTTCTCATTGTCGAGACTTACCAAGTTGGGCTCTCTTGGACTTGGGCATGGTTGAGACGATAGATTAGAAGTAGCGACTTGGTAGGAGACAATGGTGAGCATGAGGTGAACTCCCAACAGAGAGAAATCAAAACGGTTGGAGGGAGATGCACAAATCGTTGGTTGTGAGGGATGCGGTCGAAGCCAGACGCAAGCAGTGGCCAAAGGTACAAAACAAACAGACAGATCAGAAATAAATCGATAAATCCCGTCTGCGTCCCGTCAAGTACCGGTTGCACCATGTTGGTTGGCGGGAAATTCAAAATTTTGGTACCTATTGGCTGTAGGTTCCACATAAAATGATCGTTATCTTCGCGCCAAAAACAAACGGTCAAATCTTGTTCCTACCATTACAACCACGAACAAGCAGGCCCTGCATCCTCTGCATGTATTCGAATGTCATCGAGACAACGATGGGCCATCACTCTCATCTTTCAGCATTGCAGTATCATTGATTCATTAGCTATTACAGCACGACGGAACTATCCAGTTAAACAACAACAACAAGAGACGACTGACTCGTACACCCTTGGAGTGTATCATTGAACGAGTTTGTTGATCGGAAGAAGATCGCATCATCATCATTGATCAAGCAGTCGAATTCCGAGTGATACGCCTCATCTCAGTGACATCTTCAGACACACTGAAATCTGCAAATCACCATTTTGTCTCGGAACTGGGACTTGAGCCACATACATTCAATTCAAAAAGGACAACTCCGACGAAAGCATATCCATTGCAACTGCACCGTTTGACTTCGATCCTCTTGCTATTGCTACTGCATTGTGCACCTCTGATTGTCCGTTACGACTGCAAAGCACGATACTATCATCTATCTACCGTATCATTGACCACGTACGCGAACCAGCCATCATGACTCCATTCAAATCGAGGCAGCTCAAACCGAAGCGTAGTTTCTTTCCTGGCGATCTCGATGATGACAGTGATGAAGTCATGGTATCCTCTCCTCCTCGATCTGGAGCGCCTTTGCCTTTCAGTCTGCCAACTGCAAATTTGTTTGGCGATGACTCCTCGAGTAGTCCTGACACTAAAAAGCCCGCGAGCAGCAGACGTCGATTTCCTCTTCGTAGCAGAGGAGGAGGAGGTGAATCAGTGCTTCGTCCGATTGACTTGAATGAAGGACCAAATCATGCTTCACCCACCAAACCAAGAAAGAGACCTACAGACTCGCACATTTCGGGAAGAGAGGAAATGTTGGAGGACAGCGATGAGGACATGTTTCAGTCACCAAGAGCTTCACCTACTTCCTATCGAACCATGGATGGTCGAACAGTCACTTCCAAGAATCCCTTCTCGCCCTATACCCCGTGTACCATGGAGGATGACACTCTAACGCCCATGCAGAGTCATCACTCAGTCAATGCTCCACAGTTTCCTTGTTCCTTTACTACCGATCGCAACAACACCAACCTGCATCTCCCTACCTCAGCGATCCCTGCTCCCACTCCAGCTAAAATTAATCTGCAGAGACGTGACACTCAAGTCGGGGGTGCCTTTCGTCAGACATACTTTGGTCCTTCCAAGACTGGTTTCCCAGATCAAAGTGGACGCTACTCCTTTACAGGATCACCCATTGAAGAACTCGATATTCTTGACCACTCGGTTCCTCCGGCTCTCAACAACAAATTTCGACGCCTCCATCGTGAACACGATCAAGTTGCCAAGTCACGCCTGTACAACAATCATCATAGAGCCATGCATGTCAATACAGAAGAGGCGAACTATACAACAAAACACAGCGACGAAATTTCACCGACTGATGTCATGAGCTTTCTTCCTCCAACACCGACAAAGCCTGCGCGGGCTTCCTTTACACCTCACACACCGGAACGAGGCGAGATTCGCATCGACTCGTCATCAATGATGATGAACAACAAACCACCCAAGTCTCGCTTCAATCAAGATTTTGATGTCATTGGTCAGCTAGGAAATGGGTCCTTTGGAACCGTCTACAAGTGTCTGTCAAGACTGGATGGGTGCATGTATGCTGTCAAGGCCGCCAAACGCAAAGCCAAGGGAAATGCTGATCGGGATCGAATGCTAAAAGAGGTGCGTACGTGCGTATGTACTGTGGATTATTATTGTTGCTGAAAGGATCTCTAACCCTCACTTTTTGTCGCAACCACAGGTCTATGCTCTCGCTGCTCTTTGCGATCAAGCAGACACCGCCGCGTTCAACATTGTACGGTATCACCAAGCATGGATGGAGGAAAATCGTCTCTACATCCAGACGGAACTTTGTTCCTTTACACTCGACGCGGAGATGAAGCGAGGTCCATTGACTGTACCGCGCCGCTACAAGCTACTGCGCGAGATTCTCGTGGCTCTCGAGTTTATTCATCGCAACGGCATGGTGCATTTGGATATCAAACCAGAGAATATTTTTGTCAAGAATGATCAGTACAAACTGGGGGATTTTGGTCTAGTGAGCACAACGACTGACAATAACGACGTGGAGGAAGGTGACTCGCGGTACATGTCCATGGAGTTGCTCTCGGGGGATCACAGTGATCTGACCAAGGTACGTATGTGATGTATGTTGGAAGAATGTTGCAACCATGAATGCTCTGCTAACTTACTTGAGCTTTCTCTTCTTGCAGAGTGATATCTTCTCCTTGGGTGCTACCATGTATCAGATTTGTTTGGAACGCGACCTGCCCATGAGCGGCCAAGAGTGGCAAGACATTCGTGCCGGAGTACTCCAACCAATGGGCGACACACCCTTTGCATTGGAACTCATTGTGAAATCCATGATGCACCCAGATGCCCATCAACGCCCACATCCATCTCAATTGCTCAAAAAGAATGAACTGCTCAGTGACGAACAGAAACAACTACTGAGAGAAAAGGAAAAGGTACTGGAGGTCAACATGGCACTGGCGTTACAGACGGAACGTATGAAGAAGCTAACTCCACCACGTCCTGGTGGACTCATGCGTGCCAATACTTGGAATGGGAGTCTACCAAAGTGGATTTGAGTAGTAGACCCATCAATTACCAATTACCTACCCAGAGTTATTTTTGAATGGGTGCGTGCGCACAACGAGAGTTACATAATGATAATACATAACAATGATGCATAGATTATTTATTATACCAGGTTGTTGCAAAAGCTCGCACATCGATAGGCGAAGAGACGCCTCGTATGTCGATACGCATCTTCATCTTGAATGATGCTGTCAACGTGTTGTTGAAGACGAGGAGAGAATTGTAACTCTTTTTCGGTCAGAAGCAAGTTTGCTGAAGACGAACGAACGAACGAACGAACGTAGCAATTGGGGGTATATTATGATGGGCATCTCTCCTCACATCAGTGGTGTGTATTATCAAAAAGCATTAGTTTACAGTTTACATCATTATGAGGGCGCTTGGTTTGCACGTTGTGTGTTGTTGTAGCAACAACTTGCGTAGAACGTGCGGCACGGTCGCTCTAAGCGCAACGTAAAGATGCGCAGCTCGTAGGAGACACCAAGTCATCATCGGTAGCTTATTCCTCTATTACCAACCATGTTGTTGACACAGCCACCTCCCGAGTTCCCAAAGCCTTTGCACCGTGATCGTTCCGTGAGGTCAATCACTTCCAAAACACCATCGGAACCACCAATTGCAAGAAGGGACTCTTCACTCGCTTCCGCTGGAATCCATCGAATGGTGCTCATGTTGTTCGTTCCTCGGTTTCGTCGAATCTCTGTAAAACACGTGATACCCTGGCGCTGCCACGTGTAGTCCATCTCATTGACCGCTCGTCCAGATTTCAAGTAGCCCAAGTCAATAATAGTGACAGTGCCGTCGCCAATAGCAACTGCCAAGAGGCCGCTGGCACTCCAATCCAAATCGTGAATGGCACCATTGCGTTCTACTTCCAACACAGTCTCCCATGTCCCCTCCAATGTGCGAATCTCAATCACAGACACCTTCTTGCCGTCGCCACCATAGGCCAGATACTGCAGTCCGTGTACGACAGATGGTCCCCATGCTAGTGCAGTGCTTGCATTATGACACTCCAACGAAAAGACTTCATGCCAGTTCTCCACCTCAATGTCACTCGTGTCATAAATGTGCATGCAACTGTTTTCTCCCGTCGCCACCAGCCACGTACCATCCAAGGACCACGCGGTTGACTTCATGACGCTCTCCATCTCCCAGCGTGTAATGAAATTGAAATCATTGGCAGCATCGAGAATCGAAATGGCGTCACCAACCACCGCAGCGTATCGGCTGGCAATGTGAATGGCAATCGAGTTCACCTGGCCCACGTCACGGAGTACTTTGCGAATTCCAAGACCCGACGTTTGGGGTGGTGGCACCAATCGTCCTCTTGCAGCAGCAGCAACTTCGGCCTTGCCGATGATAGCGAGAGAGCCGCCGCTGCCCACCATGACGTATGAATTGTTGGGGCTCCAGACAATCGATTGAGAGCATCCCTCCGCAAGCACAATTTCGTAGGCAGTCACAAAGGAAGACTCGTCTGATCGATAGAATGAAACGACGCCGGCTTCGTTCCCAACGGCGAGCATTTGTCCGTCCGGTGAAAACTCAACCTCCGCAATGGGTGAAATCGATTGAAGATAGTGACCCTTGACGTGTCTGGCATTGGTAGTCTCAATGGCAAGGATGCTATTGTCTTGACCAGTAACGACAAGATACTGGTCTCGAGGGTGCCACTTGGCAGATAGCGGCACAAGACCTTTGAGTTCAATGCTGAGCGCAGACTTCCAACCATCGAGGGCGTCCAGAATGGCAACCTCAGATGCTCCACCGCCAACAGCAACATGGGTACCTCGGTTGGATGAAGACACAAACTGCATCCACCGATCTCTGGGTACAGTATGCTTCACTTGCCACCTCGACGTCTCAATCACGGTCATTGCAAAGTCTTCTCCACCCGCGTACAGCCACAGTCCATCCGGAGACCATTCGACATCCAACACCGCCTCATTAAACTTGAAGGTGGTGATCTTGTCTAGCTTGGTCTCTCTGTAATGCGTGTATTGGAAGTCGTACACGGTCAACTTGCCACTTCGATCTCCGATAGCCAGAAAGGAACCTCCGGGGCTGAATGTGACCACATTCACCCAGTCTTTCCGAGTTATCGTAAACAGTTCCTGACTAACCACTCGTTGGATAATACCCACGTCGCCTCCGAAATCATCCTCGGACATGTCAACTTTGTACAAGGAGCACTTGTCTTCTCGACTCCCGATAGCCAGCACTGATGAATTCAGTCTCCAATCCAACGTGCCAACAAACCCAGTTCCTTTAATGGTGTGAACAATGGGGTACGGTTCCAAGGGAGACAGAATCGAAACAGCATTTCCAGTGCCACCAATCGCAATGAAATGAGTGCCCCACGCAATGGATCGAATGCTGTGTGTCGTATTGTTCTTTATCGGATTCGTAATGCGTCGGTCATGTTTCACCCTCCAGACCGTAGAGGAGGATGTATCAATGACGGCCAAGTGGTGATTCTCAGTTGCCACCGCCAGTCGTGTGCCATCCGGACTCCATGCCGTGGACCAAGTCCAGTTCCCTCGTACAATCTCATGCACAATGACGGTTCGACTCTTTCCAAGAGCATAGAAATACTCCTTCAAGTCTTCTTCTTCTTCAGCTGCATTGGATTCTTTCGAATGATGATTCATATCCGTCACCCAACCTGGCATTCTCGGATCGACATTGCGAGCATTAATGGTTTCCGCAAAGCCAACCGGAATCTTTTGCACTCCCGCACCAATGGTAGCCGACTCGCGATCATTGTGATGAAAGGTATCCATACCACAGGCCAGTGGCGAAAAGTTGCGCAAACTTGCCTTTATACTGCCCTCCCGTCCACCACCACTACCACCGCGCCGTTGTTGTTCACCCTTTTTGGGGTCACCCATGCTCAAAAGATAATCGAGATAGTACGAAAACGTTGAAGTGTTGTTGGCCTCTTCTTCTGTTTGCTGTTGTTGTTGCTGCTGCCGCGTGGGTGATGATGCTGCTTGCACTTGAATGACCAAGTCATCTTCCGTATCGGCACTGAGAATGGTTCGTTCGTCATGACTGATACCATCAATGAGATTCAGCATTCGTTCTCGTCCCAAGGCAGCACCGGATAGTTTCGAGGGTAGGCCTTGGACTGCCTTGTCATAGTCATCAATCGATCCAATCGAACTCTCTGTGGGGGACATGCATCTCAGAATCGAATCAGAATCTTGCAACGCATAGTGATCCAGCAATGGACTCATGTGTCGTGCATCAGCGGATAGGGAACTTGACGCAAGTGCTAAATCAGCATTCGGGGGCAGTACTTGTCCCGCCAGTTTCAACACTTCCTGCGTCGATCGCAATTGAGCTTCTCCCTTGCGTGAGGCATTGATTGCTGTTTGCAAAATTCGTTTCGTACGAGCGCCCCTTGTTTTGCTGTCAAAGCTTGCTCGAGCTTCACGCAATACATCTTCTGGAGTTAGCGAATCCCGTTGTAGCAGTTGACGGCTTTCGTGAATGGGATTAAGATACGGTGTTGTGATAGAGGATACAGATGCAGTAGAAGCTGTTGGAGAACGGTTGTTACTTTCAAAGCTTGCTGCTCGTCGGGCTTCACGCAAAACATCATCCGGTGTCAGGTTAGGTTGTTTTAGTGATTCTGGGACAGAGGATACTGTTTGAGAACGACGCGGGCTTACTGCTGCTCGAGCTTCACGCAATACATCATCGGTTGTGAGACTCGGCGGTTGTTGTGGCGTCGGTGGTTTCTGTGGGGGGGTCATAACAGGAGATGGAACTGATGGTGGAGAGCGAGGAGTAGGAGGTGTTGGAGTAGGGTGGTAAGCACTTCCTTCATAGCTTGCTGCTCGAGCTTCAATCATTATATCTTGGGTTGCGAGACTGTATTGTTGCGTGGGCTGTTTTCGTGACTCTGGCGGCTGCTGCTGCGACGATAGAGATACAGCAGCAGTCGTCGGAGAACACTGTTGAGGCGGATTTCTTGTTTCCGCATCACCCCTTCGATCGGTATCATCTAGATCCTTCTTTTCTTCCTTGATTGTGGCATGCTGGTACAGGGGTCGTCTCGCTAATGAGCTCTTGTGCTCCCTCGTTGGCGGGGTTTGCTCATTACCATGTAGATCGGGGCTCAACCGAATAATTTCTACGCTTCCTTCTCCTCCAGCGCTGTTTTCAACTGAAATATCTGATCGCATCATAAGCTAGTCAATGAGTATGTGAGTATCTTCTGTTACGGCTCCAGTCTTGACAACAGAGAGAGAGGGAGATCGAGGTCTATCTATATGTCAGTCAATCAACGAGTGCTGTCAATCCGTCCCAATAATGTTGCTTGCCTGTGCGGCAAAAAAGCAGCGATGGGGGCCAATTGAAGTGTCAGTAATGGGGATAGCCAGCTAACCTGGCTTTGTTTATCCACGGTTCAACGGAAAGAGATCCAATGTTCTTAATCAAAATGAAAATATCTTATATACACTTTGATTGGAGTTCCTCGCCAACCCCAACGCCAGTTGATGTACTCATGTCTGTATACTCTATGAACTTTTTATCCAATTGGAACGTTGAAGAATACCATTCATTGTCACACAGCACCCACAAATTTGCCAAATTTCGCGGGCCGGGATGGCGCTCCCGCCACACGCTCTCACATTTTTGAACACAATCATGTCCGATACAGCAAAACGCTGATGTCGTGGGGATGCGATCGTTAAGGAAAGATTGTGTGTAGTGCACGAGGAACGTTTAACGGTGCTCTAAGAAGAAGGAATTCTGCTCCTCGCATCCGTCTATCTTTCATCACTGTACCGATGTATATGAGAACCAGTGATAGCGAACCCCTACTACAGATCACTCTTCCAAGAGCCAGGACGAGGGGGGGTGTGCTGACGGTGCTCTTCCAAGATTGATGGAGCTGCGCAAGAGAAAGGGGTAGCACCCCCTCCCATTGCCACTACAGAGACACTTCACACAGGGAAACGATCGACCCACCCTTGGAGGCCATCCCTGGCGCTTTACCTTGCAGACCCACCCATCTGGCCATTGAGCGAGGGACGACCATGTATGTGGTCCAGATAAGGAGGAAAGACATGGCAATGGAATATGACTAGAACCGAAGAAGCTCAGCGTGCGGCACCCTCTCGGTGTGGAATTGATGGGGCAGATACACGATGGTGGATCCAATAGCTTCGTTCAGCTCGAGAGGCGCGTCTGCATGCATGCAACCAACCAACTTGCGGATCTGGCGTATTTTTCAAATGGTATCCATTCTCGATCGCACTTGTTCGTTACGACCATGATGAAGATAGTCTAGTCTACCTGGAGAAATTTCACGGCAAAGGGAGAGGTGGGAAAACGCAAGAGTCAAGTCATTGCTATACGCTACGTCACCTACATAAGCTGCTGCACTTACCATACATTCCTTCTCCTTTCCAGTCACAACTGAGGAAGAACGGTGACTTCGCTGGCTCCGAGAAGCAGGGCGCGTTAGATGTTGAGAGAGATGCCATGAGGATTTACAACGTCAGAGATCAAAACGTTGATGCTCGCTCGCTGCTGCGGTAGATGGTGACTAGTGTGCGCGGAAGTGAACTTTGGCGATTGCTCAGAAGCCCAAGGCAACACCCGTCCTAAGGCATTGATTGATGAGTAGAAGGATTCATTTAGTTTTAGTATTGTATTCCTCGATGCAGCGCTCTAAATATGATTCTGGAACACCGGTAGCAAATGCCAAAGCTCGTGTGGCCTCCACAATTTCTGTTTCCTTTGCTATTGCCTCACTTTCTTGTACAACTGTCTCGAGTGTTACCTTCGCGTCTGGATCGTTGGAACAATCTTCACACAGATTCCCGTGTTCTGAGTAGCAGTCACAAACGGTCCTGTCATCGCGAACGATTTCCTGGTGGCACAAATAAAGGCTCTTGTTGCAGTGAACACAGTAGGTGCATTCGTACCACTCACGGCAGCTGCGATGGTGACAATTCGAACACATGAGAGGAGGCAACAACAGGGATGATAATTGATACGATGATGATGTTGTGTTGCTCGTAAAATGAATGCAACCCGAGGATGAAGGTCTCCAAAAACCTGACTCTCTCGAACTCGCGAGTTGGAAAACTTTCCGGGTCTTTCCAAAAGATGACCACATTGAGTCCTTTGCACGATGGTGCTAGTTACATCGCTTCAATACTGCTGCTCTATCTGCAACTCCCACATAGTTCTTACCAAATTTCTACGATCTGGCGCGTGCTGTGTCCAAGATTGAACCATACAATCTAAGATAATAGCCGGGCTTCGCGGGAGCTTTGTCGTTCAAAGGAATGTTCATAATATGTAGATTTGCGAAGCATAATCTTGCGTGAGGTATACGTATCGATACTGCACTCGTGCCCTAAAGAAAGAATTGCTCATGCTAGTCATCAAAGCCCCCATCAGATTCGTAGACGCGAGCCTCTAGAGTGCTGGGCATGTAACACATGTACAATGCAGTGCGGTGGAGGAACTGATGGTAAAACTGACAGCACCATGTCCAGCTAAGGGAAGAAAGAAAGCCACCAGAACGACATGGGCAACAGGTTTCGACCTTCATAGTCAAACTCAAATTCTAATTAATTAGAAAGTCTGTAAGCTATTCGAGGACACGTTCTGTGCCACTATCATCACTATCTGGGTCCGACTTCTCGGAGGGAGCGACACGCGCTAGTCTGCCGTCAGATGCTGCGCGAGAAAAATCACGGATAACGTGAATACGATCCCAACGTTTAAGTGTATCAATCTTTGTTTGGGTCATACCAAACGAGCGTAGCATTCGTCCTAGCTGTTTCATGCTGAGCTTGAGTAACTCTTTGTCAGTGATGATTTTCTTGATTCGGCGCTCCTTGCCTGATGATGCCTTCTTGGTTGCCTTGACCTTTTCCGTCGTGTCCTTCATCTTCTTGTCGCCAGCAGGTTGCTCCATGTTCTGCTCTGGCGTCGTCGTTGTTGTTGTTAACGTCGTCGTTGTTGTTGTTAAAGACTTTGCTTTTTCTGTTGGGTGGCAAAATGGTGTTTGACGGAAGCTGTGATGGGCGACTGGGATTGCTTCAAGCAGCACGACTCACTCACTCACTCAATATACTGCATGCAGCAACGACATTACGAAGGATGCATGTCCATCACACCATCAACTGTGCAACAAGAGTGAGCAGCCCGAGGAGTCACACGACGTGAACGGATCAAGCCAAGAGGTAATAAGAGCAACCCAATAATGTCAGCAACATCATACAACTTGATGACCAAAAGCCAGGAGATTGGAGTCGCTGCCTTGACTGTGCTTGGTGGCTCTCTATCACTGTTGGGGTCAACAACGATCATCTACAATATCATTTCCAAGAAGAAATTCAAGCACGATAGCTACCACAGGCTGCTTCTCGGAACATGTAGCTTTGATGTCATCAGCTCAGTAGGGTGGCTCATGCAAATGTTTGCTGTCCCCAAAGATACGAGTGCCAGGTACCTTGCGATTGGCAACGTTGCCAGCTGTACGGCTTCAGGATTCTTGGCACAGTGCTCAGTAGCCTACATGATCTACAATGGGTGTTTGACCGTTTACTTCCTCGCAACCATTCGATACAACCTTGACGAGGCTCAAGTGCTGCGCATGGAAAAGACCATGCATGCAATCAGCATCATGTGGGGGTTAGGGTGCGCCATTGTTCCCTTGCCCTTGCAGCTCTACAACGAGAACGCGGTTGGACCAGGGTGCTGGCTGAATCAGTACCCAAATGACTGCTTGGAAGTGTCTAGTGTGGAATGCATTCGAGGTTCGGCGTCCGCAGAGTTGGTTGGATATGCCATTGCAGCCTTTCCTGCAGCCGTCTCTCTTCTTGCTGTTTTGGTTTCCAACTTTTTGGTTTATAGAACGGTTCGAACCAAGGAGCTTGCCACACAGAAAGTGTCTCGTCGGTTCTCAGAGACGTTTAGTAACGAGCGACAGCGGAAGCGAACAAAGTCGATTGCATCACAAGCATCGTGGTATGTTGTTGTGTTTATCAATTCGGTTCTCTGGCAAACTACGCTTCGAATGCTTGGTATTTTCAATGTGGTCACTCGGGAGAATGAAAGTAAATGGACCATCCTCATAGCGATGACTCAATTCTTTTCATCATCCGCCGGCTTTGGCTTTCTCTTGGTCTTTGTGCGGCCTCGATATATGCGGTTTCGAGAACGTGATGAGCTGACTCGCTGGGGTGCATTCATTGCCGCATTGTCATTTGACAATAGTAAGCGACAACAACAACAACGCAACTCCTCCACGTGGTACCTCAAAAGTGGGAGATCTTTGAATAATCCGTCACATGCATATCTGAATGACAATCGCCGTCCATCCAACATTCGAAGCTTTGATTCTGCTGTTGGTAGTGGATTCTCAGATGATCTCCAGGACGAATTTCAATCCGCTAAGCTTACAACAAGCGCTCCTCCTCTGGCAGATCGCCAATGTCTAACGTTTGAGGGATGCTAATTGCATAAAGAAAATGGAGTTTCACAAGTTTGAGGGGGAGCCGTGACAGCTTATTCTGCCGCACACGAGCTGGTTTTGACAGGGTTTGGTTGTATTCTGTAGAACCCCAGAAGGCAGTAAAGTGGCATAACGACGAAGTAGCAGGAGTACGTAGTAGCAAGAGTTCACTGATATCCTCTCGATGGGACAAGCATTTTCATTCGGTACAAGGCGCACGTTGTAAGAGGTAATATACATACTAGTAGCCTTCGTAGCTACAATCATCGTCAAGAGTTGATTGTTGTCCTCAGCAGGGTATGACTATATTGACGTAAACAAAACTAGATCTTGGCGGCGACAAATGGCCCCATTTAAGGTGCGTAATAGTGTAGTGTGCAGATATTGAATATGATTCACTACAGTGAATATGAGCTATGTCGCCACTTGGTAGTGTACTCTACGTCGTTGATGCAAGCTACTATATCGAAATGAAACAAAATTGACTAGAAATGTAGGAAAAGCAATTTGTTGTGGGGGCGATGCGAAGAAGCTAGAGTAATACACAGCAGGCTAGAGTGGTTCTGTTGAGACACACCGTTGCCGTCGAAAGAAGCCTGAAAAGCGAAGTGCGTCGGCGAAAAGCCAAGAGCGGACCGTGGTGTTTACCCACACTATGCGGAACAGTAGCGGTGTCGCTGCTGGACTATGGCAAGAAAGCTCCGATAGAAGGGGCGTGCAACTAAAGCCACAAGAGGACAAGGCGCATCGCTTGATATGCCTCGTCTTCGTTGCGTTTGTGCACACTCTTCTGAACGGTATCCATGCCGACGATTGGTGATAGCAAGAAGAGCTTCGATAGAACGAGCGTATAGGTAAAAAACGGCAAGGGGAAAAGACGCATCTGTCGATACGCCTCATCCTCGTGATGTTTACCCATACACACGCAATTCCAAACAGCATTCTTGTCGCTGTCAAAGGAAGCAATGATAACTCCAGTAGAAAACAATGCGGAACGGAAATGAGGACGAGAAAAAGACGCATCACGAGATACGCCTCATGTTCCCATGTCTTGCAGCCGTCCGCCATTGAAACGATCTTCCCATACGATAGACACCCTGTAGAGAAGCGCAGCGGTTGGCGTGAGCATCGATGTAGAAGACAGAGCAAGTCGCCACCCTCTCGTTCGTACCTTCTATCTTTGCCTCCACAAATAGTCGTGCACAAACTGGTGCAAGTAATCTGAAGTCTCCTCGTGGTTTGGAAGGCGGACGACAGGCTCCAAAAGTGACCAAGCGTGTGGCTGTAACGAGGAAAAGACGCATCCCATTGATACGCCTCATCGCCAACACCACTCCTGAGCTCCACGCATGTTCACCACCAAACTGATCCCATGTGACAAAGAAACTGCAAAACAAGAGACAGCACAATCGTTAGTTGAATGTGGGGTTGGGGTTATGTGGCATTGCAATGGCAGGAAGTATTGTCCGTACCTTGCTCATCTGCTGTGGTGAATCCACCACCAACGATGTGAATACCGAGATTGCAAAAGGCCTATAACTAGACCCATTCCACATCTGGCACTCAGATCAAATGGCGTAGAGTGATTCACACAACAGAACGACTAAGAGACGCAGAAGGAACCGCCAAAGGTCTTGATAGAGCCCAAGCGACGCAAAGAGCATTGCAATGCCAACGACAAAATCGAGCAAAAGACGCTACGTATAGCACCCCATTTCCAAATTCGAAGCGTCCTGTAACCACGGTGGCGCTTGTCGCGAGAAGAGGCTTGATTGCAGTAGTAGTAGTAGCAGAAGAACGGCCACCGCCAGCAATGAATCAGAGCTGCGTCTCTCTCGTTTCGTATCAAACCAAGGTCGTCCTAAAATACAGAAAAAAGAAAGCACGCAAGAGTGAGCAACCATTGATAAAAGAGTGCACGTCACCATCACTTGGTTGTACCTTACCGCTCATCAACTTGCGAATCCAAACCATGTACTCTCAGATAATGAGACTTGCTGTGTACATAGACAGGACACATTCATTCGAATGAGACCCATGTAAACACACAGACAAAGTCCGATAAAAGAGAGCGGCATGGATTCGAAACGACATTTGGACAAGCCAGCATTGGAGCGATGAAGCGAGAGAAGCTGTTGTCTTGCTTGTTCTTGCGTGGGACGAGATTGCAGAACATGATCGCTCTTGATGCGACAAAGTCCAGTAGTGCTGAGAAGTGCTATTCCCAATAAAGAAGGGCACACCAAAGCCATAGAATCGAGGAGAGGAGTGCGTGGCACGATCATCGATCAGCATGAAAAGGAAGGCTGAAGCAAAGGAACAGGATGGACTCACGCGAACAACATGAGAGACAAGACGAAAAAGACGCATCATACGATGCGCCTCATTGCTCTCGCTCTGCAGGTCATTCTGTGAGAGAAGACATCCCATTCGATCCATGCCTGAACGAGAGAATGTGAGTGGTGAGTTGAAATGAATACGAAAAACAAGACAAAAAACAATATCCAAACGGTCATTTTGTTTCCACCAATGACGACACAGCTTCATCTCGTCGTACCTTATTCTTATCTCTGTTGGTTGACGCCGTCACTTCTTACCCACACGCGTACAAGCCAGCATCGCAGTGAGAGTATACAGATAGTACGCAGCCGAGTAGAGAGTGAGGGAGTGCGGCGTGGCGTGGCGTTCGTTCATAGCTCAAAGTTGTGCGTTATTCGTCCTTTCCGAAACAATCGAATCAACTGCTTCCATCAGATGTGCCTGTCCAGATTGGCAAAAGGCCGCAACGATTTGAGACCCATTGCAATCTCTCCATTCAGATCAAGACGATAAAGAGTGATTCACTTGGCAGCAAGGACAAACAGCCACAAGGCTAGGAACGCAGCATCATGGTGACAATGTTGCGTTGTTGCAACAAAGTGAGAACACAAAGATATGGCGGCAAGTGTTTCAAAAAGCTACAGAGGAATTGGTATCCAATCCTGTAGACTGGTCAGTGGCTGCGTACACTGAGGGCGGGATCCAAACACCATCAATGACGCAGCCAGACTGGCGATAACCAGCGAGCTTAGCTTAGCTAAGCTCGTGAGCTAGCTAGAGAGTAGATCTCTACATTAGCTATTATCCACTTATGATACTAGTTTATCGGTAGTTCCTGAGCACTTTCACATAATAAGTTTGTATTTCGAAGCGTGCAACATAGGATACGCACGAGTGCCGTGTGTGCCACATGCCGATTCCTTTCCCGTCGGCCTGCCGCCTTTGGGCCCCACTAGTAGAGCTAGCAGTGCGTACGCGTGTGAGCTGCTGCTAGTCTAATTCGAGTCATCGCGGTTGGTTTATGATATACAAAGCCTGTCTGACCACCTACTTCCTCGTAAAATTCGATGCAATCTCAAGGGTCGCGAATGGAAGGCATCATGCATAGGGTGAGTTGGGTTTCGTTCTCTCTAGAGCTACCAATATGAGAGAAAGCTCACTCGTTGTCGCATGCGCACGGACAATTCTGGAGCAAGGAATGACACATTCATCTGGTAAAGAGATTCGTTGAAGCGTTTGGAGACACGCGCAAGTTTCCGACACCTGCTACTAGCTAGTCCCTCCCAAGATGACCAACATATTAGTCTTTTGCCTTCCTTTGTCGATATACTCCAGTAACTTGCTTCAGAACGAGCATCCAGAGATACTCTACGACGGTGGTTGATCTTTGGTACTAACTTTGTTAGTTTTTTTAGTCAGCCTGTCCTACATACTAGATAGGAGGCATTTCGGACTACACTGACGCAAACCACTTGTGTTGCTGTTAATCCCCGAGGCACAATTCATACACGTGTCAATTGCAGTTGTAATCAATCTCTTGATCCCAACACAGCGCGGAGTGCGGCTTCTATGACCCCACTGGCGTCTGGGATTGAATGTGCTCGTTCTCCTTGCCAGATCCGCGAACGACGACAACCTTATTGACACCGCCAAGGTCCGAAGTCGATGGCATCTTTTGACGAGAGAGTGCCGATTGTTTCTGTAACTGAGGGACCATCACCGCACATGCCTCAGCCTTTGTCACTGGTTTCGATATCGGAGAGGCCGCACGGGGTGGGGTACCTCCATATTATTGACGGTGACAAGGGTTCCCGCAACCGGATGACACTTCGAGGAGCATGAGGGAGCGAACAAATTGGGCCGCCCTGCATTTGGCATGTGTGTTTGTACCGCTAACGACAGTTTTAGAAAGGAACTTGTCTACAGATGCCACATATGCCCTGTGACTTCCGTAGGGATCGTTACCTTCCAATCCCGGTCAACCACATAAAGGTACTACGAAGGGCCAACACATCACCATCACGAAACAAGATCCTGGACTGTCGGTAACCAACCAGTTGGGAGCTCCGTTAAATGCGCCATCAACGACAGAATCACTCATGTGGCGGCTTAAGTCAAAGTCAGTCAAGACAAAACGCCGAGTACGTGGTTCGATCATGAACGCTTCTGGTTTGATGTCTCCGTGCGCAATCTTGGCCTGATAAACACTGTCTAAAATGCCACAGAGGTGACGCATAAACCTTTGACACCACAAAAAATCCAAGCGACATTTCTTATAATCAATCTGGTGGTAACGTGACATCACAATACAGTGCTGCCCTCGCTCGTCCATGAAGGAATAGAGCACCGGAACTTTTGGCCCGGATTCAACCAACAGGTTGGGCATGCTGTTGTACGCAGATGCGCTATTCAACACAGCAAATTTCGCTCCAATATGATAGGAAGCTGCGTTACCCGATGCGCTACTCAACACAGCAAATTTCGCTCCAATATGATAGGAAGCTGCGTTAGCCGATGCCCTGTCGTTGCCCGTGCTACCGCTCATCTGCTTACTGTCGCTGCCCTCTTCACTGGATTTCGGTGTCTGGCCCGGCGTTTGGCTATTTTTAACAAGCCAAGTTGGTTTATTGAGACCTACACCGGCAACAATAATGCAATGTTAGGGGCACCATCAGTGAAAATTGGCTCGCCGTCAAGATCTCAGTTGGAACCTCGAAAAGTAGAACATAGCCTGCTGCTCCTCAAGAACGATTGCCTGCCATAAAAGAACAAGGGTAATGAGGACAGCGCAGCGTCGTGAGATTTTTGACCGACACGCCTCTTGGCGTTTGAGGCAACGCAGTTCACGTTGGGTAGGCGTAACAAACTTAACCAGAGCATCAATAGAATGCGGACTGGTCGCGTATTTTGCTTTGAAATGGACGAGTCGTGAGGTAGCCAAGGAAATGACAGCGTCGTGAGAGGTTTTCAAATCAAGTCAAGGAGCACTGCTCTGATGTTGCTGATGATGTGCAACAAGAACAACCTGGAATGCTCTCTGATACATCAGTCTCAATAACTACGGACTGGTCGCATAGTCCGATGGGAAACGGAATCGTTGCAAAGGTGCTGCAATACATCGCAATCGCCTTCAAATTTGTCATCTCCAACAACCAAAATGGCAGCGTACCAGTCAACTGGGTATGAACAAGGCGAAGCGTCTCCAGTTGGGAGCATCTCGCCAGCTCAAGGGGTACAGTACCTTCCAAACCCGACCACATATGCAAGTGCTTCAACTGGGTGCACTGCCCCAATTCAGACGGTATGGAGCCCGTGAATTGTCCCAGCCTCATCGAGAAAGCAGCTGGGTGTTCGACCATAGTGAGAAGAGTTGCACCATATAACTTCTTCGGAGTGAGTCAACGATCATCACTTACTCAAGTTCGTCAAATAGCCAATGGTTGTTGGTATTGACCCAGTCATAGCATGGCTTCCAAGGATCACCTCCTCTGTGGACGGAAAATTAGACCAAACAACACCAGGTCAGACTATGGCTAGATTGCAAGCGAATACTTACCAAGAGCGGTCAAATTTCCAATCGAGTCAGGTATAGTTCCCGAGAGCCTGGTACCAGCCAGGGATAACTGCTTTAGGCTAGTCAACGAAGACAGAGACGGTGGCAGACTTCCATCCAACTGAATCACTTCTGTGAGATCCAGAATCTCTAGCCTTCCAAGGTCTTCCAAGCTGTCTGCAGGAAAGCTGCCACTCAAGAATGTCGCTCCCAGAGAGAGTCCTACAAGATTCGTCAACCCTTTCAGCCCGGGTAATGGTCCTGTCAATGGGTTACGGAACATATCAAGCCGTCTAAGCGTGGGAGTATCTTCACCAAGCTGGCTGGGCAAAGTACCAGTAAGGTCATTATATGGCAAGTGTATTTCCTCTGCAAGCACAGCCACATGTGAGAGAAAGCACTTGTCTTGCATGAGTAGAAACCGCACCATGGCACTTACCTATGGCGGGCAACGCCCACAGCTCCATTGGAATCGTACCGCTGAGCGCGTTATCATCAAGGTCCAGCATCTCAAGTTTTGTCAACAGGCCAAGCCTAGTTTCAAGCGATCCCTGGAGATTGTTCGACGGTAAGGATAGCGACCGAACATAGCCTTCGACGTTACACTCAACACCATGCCATTCACAGACAGACGTCCCACTCAACCATAGATTATGGTTCACCCATTCATCTCCCTTGTTTGACGCGGAGACAAGAGCAAGCACAAACCTTTCAACAGCCTGCGCGTCATCTGAGAAAGCTGCTGCACCACTCGTACTGGTTTCTATTGCTAACCACATTAGAGCAATGTTGGCTGGGTCGCACGAAGAAACCTCCATCTCGCTATTACTACTACTATCCAGATGCTCACCAATCATGGACAAGTTCTTGAGAGAGTGGTACGCTTCCAGCACAGAGTCACTGGCTTGTGCAATCTGCTGCTCTTCTCCGCACGAACACTGAACAAACGGGGCTAGAGCCGGACCTCGAGGGTCTTGCCCACATCCTTCTTCTTCTTCTTCATTAGAGGAGGTGCCCAACTCCTTGTTGCCAATGATATCGTTGACACTATCAGATACAACATTAGGCTTGTTCTTCGATGACAAGACGACTCCAAGTACAGTCCCAACGATTACAGCACACAAGACCAGCAACAAGCAGCATCGTTTGCACCATGGGCTAGATTTCATCTGAGTAGCAACAAGACCATCGCTTTCATCAATCATCAGTCCCGCTCCTGTATCATTACCTCCGCTATCATCTGGATAATAGTCTAAAGGATGGCGACGACGACCCAGCCTGGGGATCCTCTGCAATGAAACCGCAAAGGCTCCAGGACGAGCCCCTTGACTCGAGGAGTCGCGATGCTCGTCCTCTGTTTCTTCTAATGTGTCACGCCAGCTTATTTCCGCGCCATTTAACTTGGCCAATACGATCCAACAGGATCGGCAGCCAATCTGTACTGCTACCCCGTCCATGAGACCTAATAGATGCGAAAGCAACTGACTTGTACATCAAAATGCGACACACCAATTTTGCAAAATACATGTCAGCTCTTCAAATGTCTGGTGTTCAGGCTAGAGTAGTAGGGCAAGGCTGTCGAAGCAAAGTTTCTGTAACTCTTACCAACAACATGTAGAAGCTCGAACCAACTATTTCATTCACTACTACTGTACATGTTTACAGCTACCGACAGCAACAGAGACCTACATTGGAGATCGTTTTCTACCCTGTGGATTACTCATCATTATAAAATCGAATGCCCGCCAACGCAATAAATACCTTCATCTCTTTTCCAATCGCCACAACCCCCAGCCGACGAAGCGCCGTCACATCGAATGGAACGCCGTCTGCACCGGGGCCCTTACCATTGAATTGCGACCAGGGCAGACGCACTCTTTCCCAGGACCCTTGTGGCAGTGAAAAGGTACCACGGTACGAGGAAAATGGGCGCTGACAATCGGCTGTCTTGATGTGAATGTTGAAAGTTTCAGTCCCGCTGTCACAAGCATCCGGTTCTTCATCATCTGGTCTCGCCGGGAACACACATTCGTCGCCTTCTTGGTACAATAAATCAAGCTCAATACCGTCGTACTCTGAGGCATCCACTACACCCAGAACAGGATCAATGGCCAGATTCGTCGCCATTTGCACAAAACCACCATTGTTGGCTAGGGAAACCGAACCCCGCAGCACGTTGGCGGTTCTGCCCTCTACTACTTCTCGTGAGATACTACCTTCGGACAGGCCGCCCATGACACGATCGGTAAATCCAGCCCACTCGGTTCCAGACGTTGTAAAGGGAAAGGTGTCCGTCATGTCGTCAATGACTCCACTACCAGTGGTACATTCTTGGTAGGCTGCTTTCGATTTGCGCATGGCCTTGGCACCATTGGCATCCGTCTTGTCAGCGAGCCCCTCGTCCGACCCCGTGGCCATGAGAAATTCCTCTGTCGTGGTCCCACCCACCTTTCCAATCTTTCGGAGGAATGCCATGGCTTTGTTGTCAGTACTACGAGTAGCAGTAGTAGTAGTAGATTTGTCAGCTTTTTGGGTGTCGTCGTCTGCTCCTGCCTTGAGGGTGGTGATAGTAGTAGTAGGCCGATGATGGTGACGCACAGGAGAACCCCAGAGCCCTGGCTGCAACGAAAATCCAGCTGTTATTGGGACAGTAGACATCATGTAGCTCGACCACAGCATCCATAGAACTGCATTACTAATACGTATTCTTTGCATCGTATCTTCTGGAACACTTTATATAAGTTAAGTTAGAGCCTTGCCTTCTCTGCTGTTGCTTTGATGGTTGTGATGGTTACAATAGATGAGGCACCAGGTGTCAGAAGTTGAAGTGCGTCAATGTGAACATCTGGATAGCCGTTAATCGGTGGTTTGGAATTTCGTCCCCTCATTATTTTCTATCGCGGTACACTGCGGCCGAGACTATTGCACGGAGATGTCGCCGAATGATTCTTCTAGGACGACGATTGCTCTGCTTGACAGCGAACCTGTGCTCAACACTGGCACGCTAGCTACCCATGCTAGTTGCCAAAGTTACCGCCAACGACTTTCCCGGTTTCATCACTGATGAACTCCGTCAGCGAGCTTCAGAGTGCCACTGGGATACCAACGGTCCCCAAGGAATCTTGTTGTACACTACACCAGCTGTCGGTGCCGCACCTGCAACCAACCGCAACCTCCTTACTCAACACTATGCAGTCACCGACGCCGAGATTGCCACTGCTACTCGTATGACAGGATACCGTATACTACATGTACTGTACAGTAGTTTTGTCAAGGTCATTACGGAAGGACATTACGATGACACTAAAATGACTCGCGGGCACAATCTCCTAAGTACGATGACGCTAAAATGACTCGCGGGCAAAATCGCCTAAGTAGACCGTTTCAATTGACATAATATGTACTATAGCCCCGGGCAAATGATATTTCATCTCTCTAAGTAAATGC
>JAVCKV010029854.1:6069-24479 GCA_032274145.1 Herpochondria borealis | reverse complement strand
CACTACGCCCTGCCGCACGTGCCCGCAGCCCCCTTCTTAGCCACGAGCTGCCCCTCCATCTAGCTCTACCACGCCCCGTCCCCTTGTGCGCTGCTACGGGCGAGCTACCCGCAGCACTACAGGAGGTTATTTCGTTGTATGGACGGAACACGGGGGCGGGCCACATGAGAATAGAGAAATTTTTCTTCATAGAGATGCTGCGAAGACCGAAGAACTTACCCTTTTACCACTTCAATTAATCGCCCTTCTCTAGAATGTCGCTCGCTCACGTGATGTTCACCAATATCTCGATCATCATTCTTACAAATATACTGGAAGCACCCAATCGCATCCGTGATCAGACCGGTGAGGAGATGGTCGGGGGCGGTAACAATATTGAGACAGGAGACTGTAGCTTTGCAGATTTGATGGCCAGATTTTTGCGCTGTAGCCAAGGAGTCCTTGTCCCGTACGCGATTTTCACAGTGAAAAAGCGGCGCTTCTGTCGCTGGACAATTTTTAGTTGAAAGACCGACTGCCTTTTCCGGATGGAAATTACTGTGAAGCATACAAATCGCCTGTGTACGCTAGTCAAACCGCATATACCCAAATGGTCTTGCTAACGCTTGAGATCTTTACTCAAGACTTTTTCCTTGCACTTTATCTCGTCTTCACATGGTGCAGAAATTGCAGAACGAGTTGGTATTATGGCCGTCGCAAATATTCCATGGCCGTCACTGCAGAATAGTCTCCAAGTAAGCACAAAACATCCACGAGTACCTTGGATTTTTCCCTTACCGATCTTACACTTCTACTCCTTCAATTTCTCCTTTCAACAGACCGGCCTCAACGATTCGCACTGATTCGCAACGATTTCCGCATATTCATCCCGTGCGGTACAAATGTGATCACTCGCGTCACTGCACACGTTCGGCACATCTCCCTCCGCTGGAGGCCTAGAGGCATCGTTTACACACTTTTCAGTCTGTGAATGTCGGATAGGAACTTGTTTTGTTTGAAACCATGAGCTCATAGAGCCATTAAATACACGTAGAATGCGTTTCCGCATAGGATTGTGCCTTTGCTTTGGCTTTGTTGCTTCTTGAACGTGGGTGAAACTCGCCTTCCTGAGACCCACGTCGGCAAGTCTTTCACGATGTTAGTCGCTACTTCACGTACGTAGGGACCGTCGCTCTCCTGATTTTCCTTCGTTATACACACAAGTCTCTCAACTAGATTGTCGAACGCGTAAAGTACAGGGAGGCCATAAAAATACAAGCGATATCCTCACTTTTTCTTGAGGATTCCATACAGAAGAAGAAGCAGAAATCCCCAACACGCAGCATGAGAATACATGTATTTCCCGTTCCCTACATCGTACGTTGATTGGAACCACAGGTTTGGATGGCTGCCTCAATTTTAACACCTGCGCGGTAAGAAGTTTTTAAAGTTCCTATTCTGGGGATGAGCATATTTTTACACGTGTGGTGCTTTGATTCGCAACTACATATAAAATGGACTCCTTTCTTCCCTCCACTTCGACAGATAATTTTTCATTCTTCTTAAGTCGTTTGGTCCATCTATGCGCTGAGTGACTAGAGATTACTATTTTTTATTCTTGTTTCTAGGGTAGAAATCCTAACAGTATTACACCTTGTCTTCATTTTCACAGGGAAAATGATCCATTTTCACGGAACAAGTGCGAGATCCGTGCCTTTTACAAGTCTCCTGTGTTGTTCAATCGGAGATTATTATATTTACATGTCGTGTTAGCTCTAGCCATTGTCGCTCTGGTACACCATGCCAAAAAATCATCCATTGATAAGTTTTATTCCGCCCATTCAGACGGAAAGACAGCGCGGACGTAATATCCGGAGTCCTGCAACCCTCCATTCGCCGTCTTAATCATTTCTTTACTCAATCCATGTCTTACGGGGTCTTCTAAATGGCGTACTTTTCTTCGGCGCCTCAAATGCTTTCTGAAAGTTGACCATACATTATTCATGAAAGCCTTACGTACCTAGGATAACACAAACGTTCGCAGTACGTAGAGCGCTGCGAATGAGGCGGTACTGATTAGCTTTTAGTTGGTTAATTCCGGATCTTAATACGCATGATAAGATACGTTTACACCCTACGGTTATCTCCATCCGTCTCTGTCGTTCCTGGGCGATTGGGGACGTGGGTTTCACTTTTGATATTTTGTGCTTTTCACTGTGCTTTAAACCTTCATCCTCCGCTTTTCTTCCTTCTATTCTGTCTATGATGATTCCATTCCACTGTCGCCGAGAATAAAGTAGCCGCCGACATCGGTTTCAGTCGTTGCGGTCGGACTCTCATAGATGACTAGTCCGATGTGGAATTTACAGGGATAACCCATCGCGTCTGCGTTTTTGTCTTTTTGATGCGGTAGGTTTAATGCTGTTGACTCCGGAACGACATCATCTTTACAGTAGTGGATTAGCAGTGGTGGATTAGCAGTGTTAGAGGGAACGCAGCCGTTAAAATACCGGCCTCTGAATCTTCCACTGCAGAACGGTCGAGACAGCGTGCGTAACCGTTTCCACTCCGTCGCGGGTGGTAGTGGTGGTCTAAATGCGGGGAGCCGGATTTCTGTACATCGAAAAGTTAGTTTAGTTGTGATTGTGGAGGAGTCGTATTAGAGGAAGACTAGAGTTAATTTTAGCATTGATGGCGAAGAAGTCGGATTGACGGATATGGAGAAGTTGTTGTTGGGTGATGGCAGAGGAGTCGGACTGACGGACGTCGGGAAACTGACGAAGCGGATTCGTTCCGTATGGACATTTTTGTCAACGAGGAATAATTAGCGTCGTTCAACGAAGGCGTCGCAGAATTCACAGCAATGAAGCGACTTGTTCGATTGACCAGTAAAAATTTAAATTAAAAGACGCTGCCGCTTTTCCGAAAGCCTTTCACCGGGTTTGTATTTTTAGCCGTACGTAATTTACTTTACATGTTTATATTCTTCTTCACAGTACTGGGTAATTATAGTTATTTTTAACTACTGTACGTGGGCAGTGGTTAAAATTAAGTAAAATATGAACTTTTATTATAGGTTTTATTATTTTTTAATCTTTGCATGTAACCCCGAGGTAACCTTACTGTATAGTGCATTTAATACTACTTACTGTAAATTAATAGAATGCATTTTCGAGTACTGCATTTTATTATTGAAAAGTGCTCGTACAAGGGTACGACTAAGGTCCGACCCGACAATGGAAGAAGATATAGCACGCATGCATGCATGTTCACATGCGATCGGCCGTTACTGGTGTCTCTGTGGAAAAATCGGGCAGGGACCTGAGCTCAACCAATCTTCTCCACGAAATTCAGCCGTACGTTTAGACTGGGAAGATACGTGCGTGTGATCGGCCAATTTCTACGACGAGCTGGAGCCACACTCATAAATCCAATTTCGATTTTTCCAAGCTCACGATACTGCGTCAGTGTTAAGCAATAATAACACATTAGATATAGCTGTTTTATCCTGATTAAACAATACGGCCGACACAGTACAAAAATGAATGTATTTGTTTTTTTCTGTGCGACTATGGATCCTGGTGGACCGAATTATACATTAGTCGTCTGCCTTACAGCGTTCAGTTGGATTTTAAAAGTAGAAGTGCAATTAAAATATTAAATACACATCTTTTAAATTTATCAATCCGCATGCGATGGCTGCAGCACGTGTTCGCAGCCGGTGGATGTTTGTCTCGAGATTCTTCCCCAATTCTTTGTTGGATTCTGCTACTGTACTGTACTCCATATCCCCAAAAGAGGGGGAAGGGAGAGCGGGATTCACAGGGAATGTATGGCGGGCGGATATAGATGTAATTTTGAGGTTGAGAGAGAGCCTATCCTCTCAACCACTCCTCCCTGCTTTCTGGGCCCGGAATACCTTCATTCTGAACCCCTTCCTGCCAGCCGTTATCGGCCACCACCACAAATCATCTCGCGCACCCACGTTTCGCTTTGTGTCGGCCACAAGCCGTCCTAGGCCACTGCAGTAAGCGCTGGTAGCTCGTTGGCGCGCATAAACAAAAGGGCAATTTTCGGTAGAGTTACGAAAATGGGCTGCAAGACCCAGGATCGGAAGGAGTGGTACATTTATGGCTGAGCGCTATATGGCGCTTCGCATGTTGCACGCTTTTGCTTCACACTGCGCGGCTTATCATCCTCTTCGAAAGGTAGAAGGAAAGGGAATCCGGAAGAGGTAAAACCACACAAATACCACGGAAAACTTTACTGAAAAGGACTGCTGCTAGCTCTAAAATTAGTGCTTGGTACTTTCTTTTTCTCTTTACTTGCCCGTAGCTCTGGGAACGACGTCTTAAGTGCTTCCCCAATTCGACGAGAACCTTCGTCGGGCGTAGATAAAGCCAGGGTAAAACCTGTACTAATAACTCAAGTGGAACGCACGCTCACCCACAGGGGAGTGCAAAATGCGGCCATTTTCCAGATATCACAATTCGGAGCCTTTTCCCGGATAAAATACCCCTCACTTAAACACACACACACACATCACTTCCATTCACACGTTTTCATACATTAACATAACAGAAAATTAAGCCGTACATATACTGCAGTCACACAAAACCCAACGCAAAACGGTATTGTACACTCTGATTTTTATACAATACCACAGCGCGTCATAGGTCCGCATAGTTTACTCGCGCTTACAATCCTCAGTTGTAGTATACGCGACGCGGTGCGATACACCCGCGTTGGAAATCTCCATGATGTACATGCACTGTACCCTGGTAGGTTTTCCTTACATCACGCGTGTGCAGTGAAAGTCGGATACTATACGAGCCAGATTATTGCCTTGATAATTCTTCACAGTGGTCACCGAATTTGCCGTGGTAATCGGTAGCTGGAGGAAACCGACCCGAAAATTTTGTTATGTAAGGCCCCCTGTACAGGGCACTACAATCCCTCCAATTCAAATCTGGGCCGTCCCGTCCTAGGTCCAATTTCGGCCCAGGTTTGGGGCTATACCCAAAATCTCAAATGTTCGGGTCCAATTTTGAAATTTTGAAATGTAGCGACTCTATAGGCACTTATTTCCGGATTTCCGCACACAAACTTTCAGCGCCAACGTGCACCTTTAGCGCGCGGATCAGGCCAATCAGGCTTCGGGGATCTTGCTACCCAGAGCCCGTCGTTCGCTCGGCGCCGCGTAGATCTGCTCTTCACTGTAGGTGAGTTTGGTAGTCTTGAGGCGCTTCACGTCTCCCCAAATATGATCATAACACCGTCATAATACTCACCTTTTTCATACATCGTTGATCCTGCCTCCTCTTTCCCAACCTACCAATTCTTTCAAAATCCAGTCCTTCATCGGCTCTTTATTCATTCAGGGAAAATACTTCGCTCCCGTCGTGGGGACACAAACCGTCGTTTACTTCCTAACGCTGGTACATAGGGCGCCGGAGCGCCAGGTGCCCGGATGCTGCTCGTCGACGGCTTTATGGCCGGATGGCCAACAGCGGCACGGGTCGCTTTCTCTTGGCGAGAGTTCCCAAAAATATTTTTAGAACTAGAACTCCTCGAATTGACCCACGTTCGTGCTGCGCAACGGTAGAGCTTCGCCGTTCGAATCTGCTTCTTGCGCCTCTCGCTCGGCCGCCACCAAGTCCCAATGTTCATTCCGACCGATCGGGTCTTCGAAGCTTCCCTTGACGACGCCTTTTTCTTAGCAGCCGTGGCGGACTGGATCTACTTCGGTTCCGGGCGCCCTGGCTCTTTGCGACGCATCTTTCGAGAGTGCCAAATCTGCGGTGCTCGCTTTAACTACCATAAAAGTGGCCTAGATGCCGAGGAGTCCCCTGCGCGTCGTCTAAATAGTTTTTGAGACTATGGTCCTTCGTCGCCATGGCCGCGTCCTACTGTGGCGCGAGTATGGGCTTTATCGGCGAAACACTCGTTTTTCGGGCTTCTGGTCGACCACACTGGCAGTCCCCACCAGGGTAACGATGCCGTTCGGATTGGTCCCGATCTCTCTTGCCCCTCTTCCATGAGGTACGCTAGTCCCGACGGTATTCCAGATCGACTATCTGTGCCAAGTTTCCTGTAGTTTCGCAAGTTTGCTTCGGTTCTTCATCATACCAGCCACGGTTCCTCCTGTGTAATTAGCGATGGGGAGCGTGGATTCGTGCAGCAGATCATGTAGATGATGTAGTACTACATGGCTTGAGCGCTCCAGTACTGTTTGGTTCTCGATCGATGGCACAACCGTCGTTTTCCCGTGCTCCCCAAAGTACTGGTTCGCGCGATGGAACTGTATTTCGGCAGAGAAACTTGAGCGCGCCGCTCAATTCATAGCTTTAGGCGACGGTAGACATGGCCTTGCTAGAGCGGAATTGGGCGCTGGACCTTGCGCCTATCCATCCTTTCCTTCGCCTTCAACAGTGGGCGCATGGACGGACTCGCTAAGCTTTTCTCGACGCGCTTCCGCTGGAGAATCCAGTTTTCGATGTACATTTTTTGCGCCACAGGTCTATTTCTATCTTGAACGAGATTTAAGTCATCCTTCCAGCACCTCCCAATACTCTGCACCTAAATTTCGTTCCACCGCCTTCACCTTCGCCTTCGCCGTCGCCGCCGTCGCTGTTGCCGTTCCCGTTGCCAGTTAAATTTCCATTACTGCCACGTTCGTCGCCCCCTGTGGCTATTGTGGTGCGGCGAGCAGTGTCAGAGACCTCTCTGGGAAGATGACGGGACTGAGGCCCCTTCCTGCAGCCGCGCTGGGTTCTTTCCGTGCTTCGGTCGCGGGTTCTGTGACAGCCGCCGTGATGAAAATTTACAAAAACCAATAGAAGGCCGGCGTCTGCGTCCGGGCGACGAGTTCATTCTTTGTCTTCGTGAGTACATTTAGTCTAAAGATTTCGGGCTGCGTTTCTTTCGATTGGTCGACCCTGCGGCTCTTTAGCGTGAGATGTCGTCTCTGCAGACGAACCTTCTGGAGACGAGGGGGGGCGGGGGGTCGCCACGGGGCTCACACCCAGGTGTAGGCCTTGCAAGGCGATACTTTTACCTCTCATCAGGCCTTGGCCGTAGCCACTCCGAACTCGGCCGGTTCGACCATCGAAGACCTGCGTGGTCGGAGCGAGCTGTTTTGCAATAGTCTGACTCAGAGTAATGCGGACCACGAGCGTGCCTTCTTGTCTGCTGCGACTTCTGATTCTAAGCGTCTTGCCTCCGAGAGGGTCTTAGGCCAGTTTCGCAGCAAAGTCAGTTCTTTCCTTGATGGTCTTACCGCGCGTTTCTCCAGTTCGGCGCAGGCTTCTGTCTCTGACGCTATGAATCAGTACATGAGGCCATTGATAGGGCCAACGTTGGTTCGTCGAGCAGGTCTCTTCCATCCGGGTCCAAACGCATTCGTCGCGATTTTTCAAAGGCCTTTCTTTTGCGTCTCATGTCTTTCGGTGTATCCTTGTTTTTGTTCTTAAATGTTTTTTACTTGTTTTTTTAGAGCGCTTTGGGAAAAGTTGTGGTTTCTGTGGTCAGTTTATCCTACCCTTTTTAGGCCCACGTCCTTTTCGGCTATGGTGTACTGTCTTTTAAGCCTTAGCCGCATGGAACCGTGCACGCATGTTGTGCGGGATGTTCTTGGATGGTTCCCAGGTGTCTTCTGAGGCTTTAAAGCCCCACCAACGGACTTTGTAGAACGCGCCTTCCGCATTTTGACGAAAGGCGAGCATGTGGTTGACGACCTATTTCTTCTCTGGCTGGTCGTCAGTAATGTCGTTCGGGTCTCCGGAGTGGCATGAGTCTTTGCCAGTGTTTGACCCTTTTGATGCCTACCTGTTGAGCCGTTACGTCTTTATGCTCTAATGCTTTGGGTCTTTTGTCGGACTGATGAGACACGTGGCTTTCTGATGTGGCGGGGTATGGCCACTGTCTGCGTTTGACAAAACGACGGTGCCAGGGGAGATCGTGGCTTATGATGCAGTTGGAGCGGGTCCGTTAGCTTAGATTTTGGGCATTTAGGCTTCAAAGTCGTTGGGTCTAAGTGTGGAGGTGCCTTTGTCAGGCGGTATAATTAGACCACGTCCTAGATGTTTCTCTCGATGAATTTGACGGACCCGCCCATTACTTGTAAGAATTTTTAGGCTACGTGTTTTTTCTTGCGAAGTCTACCCTTGTGCTCTTCATCAGCCAGTCGTTTGGTGGCTTTTTGCCCCAACAACGGAGGGGTGTCCATAAAGGCTTCGTCAGCGGGTTGCGGACTGAGGAGACTCCGGAAATTTCGGCCTTGGTACTGCTTTTACTTGACCTGTTTTTCTTCCTTCCGGGTTGTCTATTTTGTCACAAGTTCCTTCGTCTGCTCCATCGAATGGATACGGGCTTCTTTAGACGTGAGAAATTCCACTTGTGGATGGGGTCTTCATAGTTGACAATTATATCGGGCAACTTTCCAGTGAGTAACAGGCTGGATAGAACCTTCTTATTCGTGCGATGTACTTGAATGTTGTAGGCGTTAGTAAGCAGCTGAAAGAGACGGTCCCAATTGTTCACTTTTTATACTTTAAAGACGCGAAGGAAGTTGAACTGGTTTGGTTGTACCTTTCTTCATTCCAATTTCCTTTGGTTGTGATAGGCTGTTGTAGTCACGTGCTTGACGTCTCAAATAAAACAGACTCCTTCGAAGAACTTAGCAAAAAAATGAGTTCAATTATCGGTTAACAGGCGGGTCGGTATACCATAGGGGATGACCCAGTTTTCCAAAAAGGCGTTAGCGACTGGGACTGCAGAAGCCAAAGAAAGTGGATTCACTTGTGCTAGCTTGGAGAAACGGTCCGCAATAACACGAATGTCTGTTGAGCCGTTTTCCATCTTGAAAAAAGAACCCAGAAGATCCATGGCTATAAGATCTAGCGGCTTATTAGCCTGACATAACTTCATATGATTCTGTTTATTGAAACTAGTGCATCTGGCTTCAGCATATTGGCGACAGTCTTCCGCCGTCTGAAGTACATCCTAAACCACGAGGGTGTCCGGGCGACAATGGATAGTCGGCCAGAAAAAGGATTTTGGGCTGAAGACTCTCGGGAAAGACCGTTTGAACTGCCCCGTCTACAAGATACAAGCGAACAAGGAGACCGTTATCTTGAAGCTGGAAAACACTTGACGCCTTTGAAGACTCTTGTGTTTAGTGATGACCTCGGGTGTCTTCTCGTTGCTCGGCGAGAAGTTTCTCCATATCGATTGGCCTAATGTCAATAAGTTCTTTCTACCAGAGTGATGAGTTCTGGTAGGGCAGGGATTAATTTCCCCTCTTCTTTCAGGTTGAATGGTTGGCAGGTCGCCCATTTTTAATCTTTCTTTATTCCGTCTTCTAATTCCTTTGATAGCTCTTCGGCTAGAGCTATGAAATATATGCCGTCGTCGATGTCTTTCTGGTCTAGACTGTCTTTTAGAAGTCTTTACATGGCGTCTGCAGCTTTATTCTGGTCGCCTGGTCGGTAGTTTACCTCGCATTCAAATTCTTGCAGTATTAATGTCCATCTCTGGAGTCGACCAGATGCATTGTAAAGACTCAATATCCACCGTAGGGCCTTATAGTCGGTTCGAATTGTGAGCAGAATGCCTTCCAGATAGGGTCTTAAGGTCAGGACTGCCCAGAGTATCCCAAGACACTCCTTCTCAGTGGTTTTTACATGTTTTAAGCCTTTCATACGGACCTTGACCAGTGCCCTATCGGCTTTGGATTATTTTCTCCTTCGTATTCCTGCAAAATTACACAGCCCACTTGGACATCACAGTCATCTGTGTCGATTATATAAGACTGACCGATCTTGGGCAAGGCCAGAATTTTCGATGTGATCAACAGGGACTTCAATTCTTCGAAGACCTTCATTAAAAAAGCTGTAAAAGTTTCCCCACTTCATTGTTTGTCCCTTCTCGAGCTTGCGTTTCAGCGGGTTTTAGAGTCTGGAAAAAAGGGGAAAAATCTTCTGTAGATGTTTGAGAGACCTAAAATGGACCTGATTTCTGCCAAGTTCCGGGGTGGGAGTGCTTTCTCTACGGTTTCTGTAACCCGTATAGCGACTTCCAAGTTTCCGGGACTGACCAAATATCCTAGAGAGTCGACTGATTCCCTTAATAAGTTAAATTTGTGCAGCTTGAGGGTCAAACCTGCCTTGCGCATCAAGCGCATCGCTGTGTCCAAATGGTCTAAATGTTCTTTTGCAGAGACTGCGTCGTAGACAATTACTTCGTCTAAATATACTAACGCGTACTGCCACTTAACAGGTTCTACTATTAAGTCTGATTACTTTTGTAAAGTTCCAGGGGCGTTCTTCAGACCGAAGGGCATTCTCGAGAACCTGAATAGACCACTGTGCGACATGAAAGCTCTTTTTTTCTTTGTCTATCTATGTCATTGGGAGTAGTCAGTAGCGTTAGTTGCAGTCCAATATGGACAATATGGTTGCCTTTCGTAAAGATTCTATGCATTCATCCATGCGTGGGATGGGACATGAGTCTCATATTTTCATTGCATTGAGTCTTCTGTAGTCTACACAGAACCTGAGTGAGACACCCGGTTACGGGGCAAAGACTATGGGAGATGCCCAGTCAGTGTTAGGTGGCTGTATTACTCCGTTTTCTATTATAGCCTTAATCTCCTTCCGTTCCAAATCAAAATGAGTCAGTCAGTCTGTGATATGGGACCTGATGGACTGGTCGAGATTTTGGCATCAAATCGATATGATGCTCTGTCGCCATGACCTGTCCCAATTGACCACTTCACATATACTGGTAAGGCTCAAGTAGACTTTCAACAATGTCCCTAAGGCTTTCAAACTTCGTGTCCAGACAGACTTTTCACGCCAGCCTTATTCCTCTGCTTCCTCGCTGTTCGCCTGATCAGCCCAATTGGCCGTTATTGCCCTTATCACGCTGCGTCCTTTTCCTTTCTGCGGCAGCTAGGTCTTTCATTTAAACTCATTTTTCCTCCCTCTCTTATTAGCCTGAAGGCTATCCTAGGTCTTCAAGACTTTGACGGAAGGGGTGTCGGGGACTTCTGTAGGCTGTGAAAATTCTTCGAAGGACAGAAGCATTCGCGGTTCATCTTTTTCCAGAGCCACGTGCATTTTCTTTATTATTTGAACTTCATTGGCCGTAAGGTTGGCTATTAATACTTGAAATTTTCGGTCAGGGTTGATTTTCATGACGCCGCGGGCTGCGAGTGTCATTCGTTTGGACAGCGGCTTATCGTAGGGATTGATGACGACAAAAAACGGGATTTGACACGCAACTATGACGGGCGTTTGCGACCTATGTTTAAGCCATTGAGCTTTGGCCACCCTGAGACGGTTTTCACTTGTCGCATGATGTTCGGCAAGTTCCTGGGCGGCAGAAGTCAGTTCCCGCGGCAAGTTTTGGAGTCCTCTATATTTCGTTCGTCTTCAGAGGCCAAGATCAGATCCGTTTGGTCTATAGTAAAACTGGGCATGGTCTGTCAGTCACGAGGGACGATTCTCCGTTCCATTGGTAATATGTCCATGAAAAAGTTGTCGGTAAAGGGAGTTCCCACCAGGACACGGTCAATTAGGTTGAAGACCACGCCGAAGCGTATCTTGACTCATAAGTCTCCCATTCTAAGGAAGATGCGGATAACACCAAGAATCTCAAGCAAATACCTGTTAGCTGATTTGACAAAGATCCCTCTTTAAGGCTGAACAGTCCCTGTCAACTTTTGTGGCAAGAAGTTGACCAAGACGAGGTTCATGGTGGCACCCGTTTGGACCAACAGAGGCGTGGCAAGAATTAACTCAGACCTAAGACTGAGACTCGCCACGACTATAAAGTTCTTGGCCTTCAAGAGGCTTTCATCGTCTTCAATCTCGAGAGGAACTTCGAATGAATAATCGTTTTAAGTTAAGCGTCTGTGGAGATAGAATAGCTGTCTGTGAATTATTCGGAGTCTTCGCAGGCGTGGCTATCTCCTGTTTTGGGATTTCAACGAATGCGACTTCGGCGTCTTCTAGAGGAGCGACTGCTCAGTCATGCCTCGGGAATAGGGACTCTGTTCGGGCGGACGAGGAGCTTTTGGAGTCCCTTTAGTCTCCGCGCTTAGTTTCCCGCCAGACTTTAAGTCCCGTGGGTCTGTAAGGCGGGGTAAGTGGTAGCATCCACCTCTCCCATGTGAGCCCGTGACTTTAAATTCATTCCATGTATTTGATCGCTTGGCTGAGGAGTCTTGTTCGAGATTTGAGCCGACATTTTTTGATGATGCGTTCCCGAGGTAACCTTCAACTTGTTGGCAGCTGGGGTAGGCAGACCGTCTTTTGGGTGTGCCTTTTCGGCATCGGTGGTATAGTCTATCGAAGGGTCTGATTAGTCACGCCAGAAAGAACCGGCTTGACGGCTTCTGCAGTCTGTTGGGTGGAGCCAGCCAAGAATTCTGCGGCACGGTGACCCGCCGAATTACGCGCTCCACGGGGCGACTTTCTCATCCATATCAACTTCATCAACATCTTCATCATTTCCATCGTCATAAACATCAAGTCACGCAGGAACTGCGCGATTTAAGGGATCGGTTCGGCTGGCGCAGTAACACAATTCATATATCCTTCTATCTTTCTCTCGTCATCATTTCGTCGCGCAGGAGTTACGCGACTTAATGGAACTTTAGAAATTTCGCACTTCGCGTCGAGCAGGAGCTGCGCAACTTAATCAACCTTGATAGTTTAACGTAGCATTTCCATTTTTCTTGTTTCGTTTGCGCCGCGCCGGCCAAAGTTTGCCTACTTTATTTGAGCGTTTTCATTCGCGCTCGTTTCCTTCGTACCTTCTTCCGTAACACACTTACTGCGCGACTTAGTCAACCTTTCCATAATAGTTCGCGCCATGGTGCGTCGGTCGGTCTTTTCGCTCGCATTGTTTTGCGTTACGGTGAGAAGGGCAATTAATGGGGCGCGTTTTGCATACGTTGCACAATGGCTATGCGACTTGCTTTCTTCTTGTGTCGCGAAGCAGCTGCGCGACTAAATGAATCTTTGATCTCCGCGCGGGATGCGCGCTTGAAGCATCATGTCGCGCAGATACTGCGCGACTATCTGTATCGGTTGCCCTTCGGGTGTGCGTCATTCCTTGCAGCGTAAATCTTGTAGCGCGCTTGCTTGGGACTGCGCGCGCCTTGGTTATAGAAAGAGAGAAACGTGCAGGCTGTTCAGTGGTTGAGGCGGGGTCGCGGTTGTTTCTGTGGTGCGGTTTCAAAAGGGGTTTGAGAGTAAGGAGGATATTTCAAGGAGTCGCGGCCGGCTGGGCATTTTTCGTTACCACCGAACTTGTATGTTGGCTCCTCGACTTGTATATATTATATTCTTTATCCAGTACAAAAAGGGCCGCGCTAACACGCAAGAAGATTCCCTTTCAAGGCTGCGGACATACTCGGAAACAATCTACCGTCCTGACGATGACGTCTTTCCAGTCTACATTACGGAGGCGAAAGTTCAAGAAGAAAAGAAAACCCATGTCATTTTTGAGACAGAGTTATTTTATGAGGACTGGGCAAGCAAAATTCCATCCCCGTGAATGAAAACCAAACCATGGAAGTGGAGAAGGCGGTTCCAATCACCTCTGAAGAACTACTCAGGAAACAACTCAAAGATGCTTTTTTCGCGAGCGTATGGTCCCGCATAGACGCAGAGGAACCGAAACCTTTCAAAGAAGTCACACGTGGCATTTTGGTCCGTATCGTTTGCAACCCACCCCAGCTGTTTTTCCCTCAATCTCTTCGCGCGATATCTCTCTACGTAGGTCACCACGCCAAGCTATCCGGTCACTCTGGTGTCGTCTAATTTATTCCTTCTTGCTAAGTTTCTTCTACTGGCCCTCCATGGCGCCGGACGCCTACAACGCAGCTTAGGGAAATTTAACCTGCGCGAGAAATCTCATCAATCTGCGAAAGCACTCTTCTCCGCTGAAACTGTTTCCAGCCCGAGCTCCCCTGGAGTATCTCGCAATCGACATCCTGGGGGCGCTCATCAAGAAACCTCGGGGATACCGATACTTTCTGTTCATCACTAACCGCTATTCTAAGCTAACGAAGACCGTCCCCTCTATCCGATAACGTCAAGTTCTGTCCCTCACGATTTCATCACAAACTGGGGCATGGAATATGGTCCGTCTTCCAATTTTCTATCTGACAACGGGAAACAGTTCACTTCACAGTTATTCACGGATGTCTGCAGAATCTTGGGAGCGAAGAATTTCTTTACTACCACATACCATCCCCAAATTAATGGGCTGGTTTAACGTTACACCAGCACTGTCGTTCAGGCTATTCGCCACTTCCTGGCAGACAACCCGAACTACTTATACCTTTACTTAGACGCGGGCTCGTGTGCCTAATACTGCAAACCCTACACAACCACGAAAATGGCTCCATTCGAACTGGTTATCTCAATACAACCTCGGTGCACAAGGCTTATGTCTAACCCAACGACGGTCGACATACCTCCGGCGGATTTTCTCTACTAGTGGCGTCAGTGACTCAGCCATCTGATGCAGTCATCGTATAAAACCTTGAAAGAGGCGCAGCTGCGCTACAAGCGGGCATTCTAAAACAGGTTCATGCCACTTATCCAGGCTCTCCGACCATAATCTTACGCTCTGTTTAGAGTCGACAGTCCAATGAGTGACAACGAAAGGGTCCATCACAAACTGGCTCCCCTGTTCACCGGGCCTCACCACATTCACTCCGTCTCGGAAGATGACTTCACTACAGTGCTCTAAATAGCCATGTAACGCGTGTCTCGCGACCGGGTCGTACCAGCACCAAAACCTCCAGGGGCCTCCTGCACTCCCTCAGACCCCTTCACGTCACATTCGCCAAACCCGACCACCTGGGCCGCACCGGTAGGTTTCAACCTGTAGGTTTCAATCTGTCGGCCCTACAGCTTCAGCGGCTCTCCAACACTGGTTTCAGTCAGCGAATCCCCATGACTGAGCTACCAGCCACGCTGTTCGTGTAAAGCCAGAAGCTACAGTATCATCACCAGCTCCATCCCCGGAGTTCCACCTTGCACCGGCAACCTAACCTGCACAGGGAGAAACTTCCGAGCCTCCATGGTCAGGCGAAAATGACGACCAGTCCCTCTTCAGCCCTAACTGTTCGTAACCCTCAATCACAGCGGCAACGGAGCCACAACAGGAAAAAAACCAGACGTCTCACGCGGCTACACAATCAAAAGGGACCTCTCCTCCGGCACAAGCTCAAGTATCCCCATCAGAGGTCCACGCCACAGCATAAGAGCCCTCGTTCGATAAAACTAGAGCCGCGCAAGCGGCACCAATCGCCACCGGTGAATACGTCATCATCCGCATTGTCGCTCAAGATGTGGCCGACGGCACAGAACCATCCTTCCCTCGCAGTAATAGACTCTACCATGTTTGGTGATTTTTTTTCTTACCTTAGGGTGACACTTTGGCATCGATAACTCACCTACCACGTTCAAACTTACTGCGATATCACAATAAGAATCACGTTCCGCCTCCAACGAATTAAAAAGCCATCATCGGCTAATGTAACCAGCTACCTACGTAACGCTAACCCGTAATGCCTGACGGGTAATACTTCAATCTCAGAGGGGGTGGGGCCTTCAAAATCGCGTCGCGCTTGCACGCTCTATCAGCGATCATCTCAACCTTACAACGGAAGAAAGAAAGCAGACAGAAAGCACATGAAAATTTCCAACGAAAAACAGACCCAGAGCTACGGGCTGAACGTCTTTATCTCTTCTACAAAATTAGGCAATGAAATGGCTTCACCTAACAGAGACGCTTTTGCGTCGAAAAACTAGAACGCCTAACGGCGCTGGCGCTTGAGCGCACCAAAAATCTCACTCTCTTCTCCTCCTCGAATCCATCACTTGCAAGGAAGTGCTTAAAAGCACGAATTTCATCATCTTTTCTGCGCTCTAGATCTGTTTTTCGTCTTACTTACGCCGCTAATCCAAAGCCGTATGAGCGGCTGAGCTTTCAACTACAAATCGCGGACCCGGAGAAGTCTGCCGAAGAGGCTCGGTACGTGGAGTCTGTAGAGTCGTACCAGGAATATAATGACTCGGGGTACCTACACGCGCCGGGGTACCGGGAAACTCAACCGATCAATTGGATAACGGGTAATCCCGAGACAAATAACGGGAATTCCCATTTTCAGGCCTGGCAACACGAGGACGAGCATCTTGACCTGGCGGAGCACAACCAAGCTAGTTGATAGCAATCGCAGGATTAATATATGGGTGGCTTGGAGGAATTGTACGCCTCGCGTGGTGCAACGCGTGCAAAACCTCAGAGTCACTGCTATCCCGCGCAAGCTGGTTGAAGTATTATAATTCACCTCCGGAACAGACTCGACTAGGATTGTAGTATTCGTGGCAGGGACGCGGTTCATCGCTCGGGCGATGTGACCATCCCGCAGGCACGGACTCGCATTCGCAGTACTCCATGAGCTGCAAAATTATTTTGCATCTCCTAAGCATTCTCACGCGAACCAGAACCTGGGATAGGTAACGAGCCCTTATATGGCGAATAAAATTCGCGGAAAGCGCTCAGAGGCGGTAGTTTTGATAAGCGTTTTAAAAGACGTACTAAGCCACTCGCACGGCACACTCCGTGAAGAAGATCGACCACAAACCAGACTTCCGGCTGCACCATAACTCCACTTGGCGGAACGAAAGGACCGTCGACAGCTCATCATATCATCCTTGTAGGACCTCCACTTCGCGCCAGCCATTATACACCGTGACGAACCGCTGCACACGAGCCGCGTCAGTCATAACTGAGTATTCTAATTCTTGATATGACAGCATGAAGCCCATCTTGTTTCTGTTCTTCCGCTCCGCTCTGGTGAACTATGATAGGCTATGTAAGGAGAGCTTTAATACATAACGGAACTCCAACGGAAGGAGAGACCTCTTGAAAAAGAGAGCATCAATGTGAACTGCAAAGTACGCCTCCCACGAGCGAACTTTCTCAGGAGGGACTGCACTCATCCGCCGAAATTGATCTAACTGGTGGGATAACGAGCCGCCCTGCAGTCCATGTCCCATGACTCCGAAAGAAGATACTGACGGTAATACCTTCGAAGGTGACAGTATAAGAGGCGCGTGAAATTATTGCGGGCAACCTCTTGCGAGCCCTGGCGGCCGACCTGCAACTCCTCTTTATGAGAGATCAGAACGGTCTTCCACAACCGTGTGTACAAAGCCTCCATAGTCATATTACCGGGCAACCGGATACGGGTGACGTATCGACTCACGAAGGATTTTTAGAACACCGAGTGCGAGTACATCCACGGGCCTCGGGATAGGATCATCGCGTTGGCCTCAGATTCACTATCTTTCAGACCATTAAAGATCGCCGTCAAAGGGAACGTCGTTCGCGCGTGCGTGCTGTGCACCTCCTGGTAGCCGTTCACGTCGGAGGTAAAGTTGGTATACCGACTGCCACCATCATCCGCTGCAGCAGGCGCAGCCAAGACAGCACTCGCGTCAGCGATCGACGGAGCACCGGCACTTCCAGTCGCAGCGAAAACCGCAGAAGCGGACAGACCTGGAGTGGATTTTTGGGCGTCGAAATTTCCCACGGTAACGAGTGGCTGCGCCCTAATATTCTTCTTGACCACGCGAGTGGAACCGGGACCCTTGGACGGAACGGCCAGACTGGACTTGGCTCGCATTATCGCCGCGACCACCTTCTTCAGCACCGAAGAAACGGCAGCGGCGCAATCATCGGCCCCAACAGCGGGAACAACACTCTCGCGGGTAACTTTGGACGCGGGATCTTGAGGACCGGCTGGCGCCGGGACAACATAATCGCTAAGCTGCGCGTACACAGTCGCGGAAGCTTCGCGAGACGGCACGGGAGAATCGTCCCGGTAAAACGATACCCGAGAAAGGAGTGATGGCGTAGCACGGCGACCGGTAGAGGGGACGTCGACACCCTCTACGGTGGGAAGAGCGGCACGGAAGTGCGTTTGCGCGCCGCTGGAAGGCGCCTCTTCGTTTTCAGTGGGCATGAGGTAGAGAGCTTGAAACCCTTGAGGGAGGTCTATGGAGCTCGAGAGATCGCGGTCGGGGAGATCAGATGGAGGAGGACGAAGGTTGGGGCCGATGGTCTAGCGGAATAGACGGGATCTGATAATATATTAGGTACAACTAGAAAGCTAAAAGCAACAGGCGCTTAAGTTTGGTTACATGGTCTAGGAATTTTCCTTGATTTTCTCCAACTTACCCAGACAGGGCTCATACTCCAATTCAGGAAGAGACAATCGAGCGGAGACCTCTCGAGCTTCGGAAGGTAGTTATGTGCTGCAATAGACGCGGGAGAGTTCTAGGAGGTTTCAATCGATTTGGCGGATACCGGTTATCCAGCCAGAATTCTACGCTTGCTCG
>JAVCKV010029853.1:0-68462 GCA_032274145.1 Herpochondria borealis | reverse complement strand
CCCGGTGCCCGTAAAGGCACGCTAGTTTTCAAGACTAGTGCATTAAACCAGCTCTGCCACTCCTCCGTAAATTATTAACTAAGCAACTTCTGCAAAGCGATGCAAAAGTACATTTACTTTTTACAATTGAAAATTTTATGACTGTTTATTTTAAAAATCATATCAGTTCTTTTTGTAGTGTACCACTGTGTCTATTCTATTGTCAGGAAAACGAATGTATTTTGGTCTTATCCAGCCACGATTATATACTCTACAGCCTGTACCAATTTGAGTTCACAACGCTATATTAATATTCTGAAGTGTTTTCTGCTCAGAGGATAAAGAAAATCAGGGGAAAGCCATAACTACGACTCGAGTTTATTTTTAAATATGAGTTATCAAAAAAAAACAGAGTATATGCGGTATTGTAGGGGTGATTTGGTGTTACGGAACTGCAAAAGGTTGCTGCCTAATCAAAAAAACCTGACAAAGTTAATTGCCAGGTCTTGTAAATCGTGCGGTTGTATTAACAATTTAGTATTTGTTATTGTATCCGTCATTATCTCTTGGTCTAAATGGCTTTTTGAAACCACCTCCTCCGCCACCTTCTCTTGGCTTGGATTCTTTGACAACAATTGTTTGGCCATCAAATTCGAAGTCGTTGAGCTCTTCGATCGCAACGTTAGCTTCTTCGTCGTTCTCCATCTCTACAAAACCATAACCTTTAGAGCGCCCAGTCTCACGGTCCATGATGATCTTACAAGATGTTACATTACCATAATTGGCAAATAAATCATTTAGCGAATCTACAGATGTTCTGTAATTCAACTTTGCAACAAAAATATTCATACTAAAAATTAAAAAGATAAAATATCAGTCTCCCGATATGTAATAAATGTGGGGTCGAAATTACTTGGAAAAATTAAGCCATCGTAGTAAACTAAAAATGCAAAAATAATCTATCATAAAATACGACTGTCAATCATTGAACGGAACAGGGGATGATTTAGTTCGATAGATACAATAATTATCTATTGTATATGCTGATTTATTGGATGGATAATCATTTGTTTCCATTTGTAAACACGATGCTACAAATGGAAACAAAAAATATGATTGCTCAAAAAAAAATAAAGGTTCCTAAAATCATGATTGCTTCTAATCAGTAGCTACTAAAATATGCAATTGAAGGCTACCTGACTGTAAGTATGTATTTATTCTTTTTACCATTCTCAATCATTATATATTTTTGTTGGATCAGATCAGATTCAGATAGTGTTGTCTCTTCGTTTGTGACTTTGATCTTATTTATAGATATAGCATTATTTTTTATTGCTCGCTTGGCTTCACTCTTTGACGCGACAATATTGGAGTGGTCAGCCAGTATGTCTATGATTGATGTTTTGGAGGTAATTAAGTTCTTGTCTAGATCAATGTTTGTGATTTCTTGACTTACAGTTTCCAAAGCTTCCAGAGATAGACTTTTTAGGTAATCGTTTGAGGCTTTTTTATTAAAGAGAATTTCCGAAACTTCTAAAACAGCATCATATGCGGCTTGTGAATGAACTCGAATTGTCAATTCCTCTGCCAACAACTTCTTGAGCATTCGTGGATCATCTTTGTAAGTTTCTTCTCTTTGCTCAATTTCTTCTTTGCTGAATAGTGTGAAGTATCTTGTAAATTTCGGTATGTCTGCGTCGTCAGCATTGATCCAAAATTGGTAGAACTGGTAAGGAGAAGTCATATCAGGATCCATCCAGATATTGCCAGCTTCCGACTTTCCGAATTTTTTGCCGTCAGACTTTGTGAGCAGTGGAGTAGTGGCAGCAAAAGCTTTTCCGTCTGTATTTCTTCTGATAAACTCCGTTCCTGATGTAATATTACCCCATTGATCTGATCCCCCCATCTGCATAGTACATCCATACTGTTCATAGAGACACTGGAAATCATATGCTTGAAGTAATTGGTAACTAAATTCCGTAAATGAAAGTCCTGACTCTAATCTGTTTTTGACACTGTCTTTGGACATCATGTAATTCACGGTAAGTGTCTTTCCTACATTACGGAGGAAGTCCAAAACATTCATTTCACTATAGAAGTCATGATTGTTGACAATTGTGGCGGCATTCGCCCCTTCAAAATCAAGAAACTTTTGTACTTGGCCTATCTGTTTCGCGAGATTGGAATCTAGTTCTTCAAAAGATTTAAGTTGTCTTTCTTGATCTTTGCCGGATGGATCACCTATTCTACCTGTAGCGCCACCCATCAATACAATTGGGTTGTGTCCTGATTTTTGGAACAAAGTTAGGAGCATAATTTGAACATAATTCCCAATAGTTAAACTTTTTGCAGTAGGATCGAATCCGATATAACCGGTAACTGTTCCTGCTGCAAGTGCTTCTTCAGATCCGGGTGTAGCATCATGCAACATTCCTCTCCATTCTAATTCTTCGAAAAAATCCATCTCTACTATAATTTAGGTATGCTTTACTATTAGAATGCAAAATTAGAAATATTGGACTGATATAATAGTCATCATGTAAATGAATTACAATGCGGCCATAGTATCTAGTTTTTTAAGCAGAGGATTGTACCTAATCAATGCTGCATAGCTCTATTTTGATTGAAAAGTATAGTAGCACAATTTACAAATCATTGGCTAGTAACTCCTCTACTAGTTTTGGAACTCCTACAGTCGCCGTAGCGGAAATTATCCTCAGATTTTTCATTTGTGAAAGTTCAGGTGATATAGAAGGTGAAGGATCTATGTAGTATATAGGAATATCTTTTTGTGCATAGCTCACCAATCCTGCCGCTGGGTACACTTGCATTGATGTACCAACAATTATGACTATTTGCGCTTCTTGAATTATGGTTGCAGCAATATCTATAAGTGGAACTGCTTCTCCAAACCACACAATGTGTGGCCTTAATTGATATCCATCTGTTGCAAAATCACCGATATTGATGTCCCCAAACTGGCTTTGTATGTTGTACGGACTGTTTTCAGATCTTGACTTTGTTAGTTCTCCGTGTAGGTGAATTATTTCGGTACTGTGAGCTCTTTCATGGAGATCATCGACATTTTGAGTAATTATGGTTACATCATAACTTTCTTCCAATTTTACCAATGCTAGATGTCCACTATTTGGCGATACCATAGATAGTTGACGTCTTCTTTGATTATAGAAATCGAGTACTAATGCTTTATTTTTATACCAGCCTTCAGGAGAGGCAACCTCCATGACATCATGTCCTTCCCATAATCCGTTAGCGTCTCTGAAAGTCCTTATTCCGCTTTCTGCACTTATTCCTGCGCCAGATAGTACTACTAATTTTCTCATAATTATCTTTGTAGGTGTTTATGATCGCACAAGTATCTTATTCAGTGACCTTTTTAGTTTATTGTTGTCTTATTTACAATAAGTAGTGGTTGCTAATTTTTTATTAAAAAATAAAATACTTTGATACCCCACAAGATAAAAGATTAATGAATAACTACAGAATATTTTATAGATCGTTAGTTACATGATATATTGAGTATATGAATGGAGATAAGGTGATTCAAGATAGGATTCTAGAGGGAATTAAAGTAGTTGAGCTGGCTTCTATACTTGCTGGTCCCTTAGCGGGTAGCTTCATGTCTGAACTGGGTGCCTCAGTTGTAAAGGTTGAAAATGTAAATTCTAGTGGAGATGCAACTAGGCAATGGAAAATGCCATGTGAATCGGCTGATGTCAACACAAGTGCCTATTTCGCTAGTGCGAACACTGGTAAACAATCGGTGCTGTTGGATCTAAAAAACGAAGCTGATTATGCAGAGGTACTGGAGATGGTCAAAGTGGCCGATGTAGTAATTTCAAATTTTCAAAAAGAAACGGCGGAATCACTTAAAGTTACATATACCGAATTACAAAAAGTAAATGAAAAGTTGATTTTTGCTCAATTGGTAGCTTACAGTTATGACAATCCAAAGCCTGGGTATGATCTAATCATGCAGGCGGAGTCAGGATTTATGTCAATGAATGGCACATCTGACGGAGAAACAGCGAAAATGCCAGTGGCGCTTATCGATGTTATTGCCGGGCATCAACTTAAAGAAGCCATTCTTTTAGGTCTGATAAGAAAGCAAACCTTAGCTATTGGCTCATATTGTGAAGTGTCATTGTATAAATCGGCGATCAGTGCATTGGCTAATCAGGCCTCTAATTATCTTATGAATAATCATATACCAAAGCCGATGGGGTCACTTCATCCTAATATAGCTCCTTATGGTGATTATACCACCACAAAAGACGGTATAAAAGTCATTTTAGCGATTGGATCAGACAAACAATTTGAAAAACTAGGGAAAACCCTTAACTTTGCAGCCGGTGTGATGCGTAGATTTATGATTAATAAGTCCAGAGTAGAACATCGAGAAGAGCTTATGCGCGAGATTCGTTCTTTAGTTGCTTCTCAAAGTTTTGAAGAAATTCGCGATAAGCTTGAAGACTCTAAGATCCCCTTCTGTAGAGTACAAAATTTGGAAGAAGTTTTCCAAAATCCCCTTGCAATAGAAATGATAATCAATGAGGAAGTCGATGGTGTAAAAAGCACTAAAGTGAGCAATATTGCATTTGTAATAAAATAGTAATTTGTTTGTGTTCGACTTGAGATTCTCCTACCTTGGTAGAAGAAAGTAGTATAGTTTTTGTATTATAACTGCACAGAGAAGAAGTAAAGGATGTTACAAAGTTCTAATATATTGATTTGATGTAGTATACACTTAGTAATAATTTTTAATAATAAAATTAACTGATTTTGAAAAAGTTAAAATTTTACATAATTGCAGCTTTTGTTTTGAATGTGATGTCAATGCAGGAGGTGTTGGGTCAAGATCTCCATTATTCTCAGTTCTATAATGCTCCGCAGATAGCTAATCCAGCGCTAACGGGCATTTTTAATGGAGATGAGAGATACTCTGCAAATCTAAGAGATCAGTGGAGATGGGTGCCTGTACCATGGTTTACTTTTGGTGCCGCCTATGATCGGAAATTTCTACCAAAGAAATCAGATAATCACTTTTGGTCAGGAGGTGTCAACTTCTATCATGATAGACAAGGTGACTCTAGACTTAATCTTAGTACAGTAAATGTTTCAGGGAGTTACAGTAGGATTTTAAATGAAAATAATATTCTGACTGGAGGTTTGACCTTAGGGTTCTCTACTCGTGGATTTTCTCCAGCTGATTTAACTTGGGATAAGCAATGGGATGGTGTAACATTCAATCCATCCGCTGGATCAGGAGAATCATTTGAAACAGAGAGAATTTATTTTCTGGAAACGGGTGCTGGGCTTAATTATCGATATCAAAGAAGTAGTCGAACTAAAATTGACCTTGGCGTCGGAGCTTTTCATCTTACAAGACCAAGCGCTGGGTACTATGACGGCGAAGATCAAAAACTACCAATGAATATCAATCTAACGGGTATTGCATCATTGTATGTTATCGATCCACTTGATATTCAGGTGCATGCCTTGCACCAAATCCAAGGCGAGTATCGCGAAACAATCTTGGGTGTTCTAGGTAAGATCTATGTAAATCAAAAGAGAGGGAAAGAGACTCAGCTTCATTTAGGGTTGGGGTACAGAACCTCTGGATCCTTAATTCCAACGGTTGCAGTACAGTGGAATCAATACTATGTAGGTGCTAATTTTGACATTGATGGAACTGACTTTAATACAATCGAAAACAGTAGTCGAGGAGCTTTAGAATTACATTTTCGATACACGATCACCAATGTAAAGCCTCTGAATGCCTTCAAAATCTGTCCAATCTATTAAAATGAGAATGAACATGCAAATGATAAAGAAATATATAACCCTTGTGATTTTAGTGACGCTTGTTTCTAATGTCATGTATGGGCAGACAAAGAAGGCATTTATGAAATCTGCAGACGAAGCATATGCCTCCAAGAATTATTACGGAGCCTTGACTTGGTATGGAGACGTGCTTGAATTTGATGAAGGTGACCCTGATGTGATTTTTAAGTATGCAGAATCTGCTAGAAACTTCCAAGCATACGACCTAGCGGCAACTAAATATAAACTACTCGTAGATTCATTGGGAGCGGATCTGTATCCAGAAGCATCCTTCCGACTTGGTGAAATGTACCAGCGGATGGGTAAATATGAAGATGCCAAGCAGTATTATAATTTGTACATTTCTGAATACAGTGATGTGGATTTAGATAGAACTAAATCTGCAAACGATGCAATTGAGAATGTAGATTTTGCTATTTCTAGAATGGAAGACGTTGATAAGAGTGCTACTATAATGGACATGACGGCTGCTGTCAATACTCCGTACTCTGAGTTTGGCGCACTTAAGAGAGATGATGTCTTGTACTTTACGACCATGCGATATGCGGAAGAAAACTCGGAGAATATTCCCCCAAGAGGCATATCGAAAATTCATACAGTCACGGATGATATTGATGCTAAAATAGAAGGGGATCTAAATGATTCTGATTTGTTAATAGCACATACAACTTTTTCCACAAGTGGTGCTGTAATGTACTATACTATCTGTGAATATATCAACGACGAAGAGATAAGATGTGATATGTATCAAAGATCGGTGAATGAAGATGGCACCTTTGGAGATAAAATGATGCTGCCAAGTCCAATTAATATCGATTCTACGACAAGTACTCAACCGCAGATTGCTTACGATTCCATGTCTATGACAGATGTATTGTACTTCGTGTCAGATAGAGAAGGCGGAAAAGGGATGTTAGACATCTATAGGTCAACAATAAATAGTGATGGGACATTTGGTGCTGTTGTTAATCTATCTGAGATCAACACAGCGTCTAATGAAGCTTCGCCTTTTATGCATATGCGATCTAATACACTATATTTTAGTTCTGATGGAAGGCAGGGATTAGGAGGCTACGATGTCTACTCCTCAGTTAGATCTGCGGAAGGCTTTCTTACACCTACTCACATGAGACTACCTATCAATAGTAGTTACCACGATCTCTACTATACATATGATGAAGTAGAAAATGAAGCATTTTTCTCATCCAATAGAGAAGGAGCAATGTTCCTCGATCCAGCTAAGAAGGCATGTTGTTTTGATATTTTTAATGTCAAATATGATGAAATAATCATAGATCTGAATGCATTGGTGTTCGATGAGCTAACGGGTGAAAGTCTCGAAGGTGCAACGGTAACACTTATTGATGCAGAAACTGGCCAGATAATTAAAGGCCTTACCAATGAAGATGGAAATGATTTCTTTTTTAAAGTAGCTAGAGATAAGGATTATAAGATTGTAGTCGAAAGACCTTTTTATAACAGTAAGACTATTGATTTAAGCACAAGAGATATTACTAGTTCTACTGTGATAGAGAAAAAGATATATCTGAAAACGGATAGAATGCAGCTTAAGGTAGAGACTTTCAATAGAAGAACTAAAGAAGAGCTTGCGGGTGTAACTATCCGATTGAAAAATCTTACCACTGGGCAAGTCGATACAATCACAACTAACGAATTGAATAATAAATTTCATTTCTATCCTAAGTTGGGTTACAAGTACGAAATTGAAGCTTCTAAGTTTGGATTTGTAACAGAAACAGAGATCGTTGATCTTACTGATATTTCCGAACCTGGTCTCATAGAGAAAAAGATGTATCTAGAAGTGTTCGATATAGAAGATTACATGCCGGTAACAGTATATTTTGAGAATGATAGACCAAATCCACGTAGTAAATCTACAGATACCGATAAGGTTTATGGCGACTTATTTACTCGGTATATGAATGAGAAATCAGATTATATGAACAATCTTAGAAAGCGCACAAAGGCAGGCAATAGGGAATCTGAACTCGCTAAGTTTGAGTCGTTTTTTGAAGGTGATGTAGCTGGTGGTTATGATAAGCTCAAACGCTTTATGAGAGCATTAAAAAAAGAACTTGCCCTCGGACGGAATCTAGAGATTGCAGTAAAAGGGTACGCATCGCCAGTAGCGGATACCAAATATAACCTCGCATTGGGGCAAAGAAGGGTCGCTAGTATTGAGAATGAAATCCTTAGGTATGAAGGTGGTATATTTAGAGAGTTCGTTGAAAACGGCAGACTAATTATTACTGATATTTCTTTTGGTGAAGAAACTTCTCCATCTTCAGTCAGTGATAAGGCTTCAGACCGTGCCAGTTCGGTTTATGGTGCAGCGGCGGGTAGAGAACGACGTGTGCAGATAGTGAACATCACGGATCAGTAATCGTAAAAAGACTAAAGAGATGAAAAATTTATTGTCCAAAATTAGCCAACAATCTTTGATCTTCGGTTCTGAAAACCATGGATTGATCAATAAAGACAACAAGATTATGATAGCAAAATATATAAGAATAGTTTTATTGGCAGCGATATTTGTATTTTCGGGAATGTCAGAAGCGTCCGCTACGCACGTAGTAGGAGGTGAGCTCAAGTATAAATCATTAGGAAATGATAGATATGAAGTTACGCTAACATTCCGAAGAGATTGTTTAAACGGTGCTGATGATGCGGGTTTTGATGACCCTGCAAACGTTTGGATTTTTGATGGTGCAGGAAATCTCAAAACGAATCTAGGTGTTAATGGTAGATTAAAAATGAATTTCAATTCCAATGATACGCTCAATCAGACAATAGAGAGTGATTGTGGATTTGAAGGAACACAGGTATGTGTAGAGGAAACAATCTATCGAGAGATTGTAAGGCTGCCTTACGATACGAAAGGCTACATACTAGCGCATCAAAGGTGTTGTAGAAATCAAACTATTGGAAACGTAATCGATCCCTTGGAGACGGGAGGAACGTGGACTGCAGAGATCGGTGAAACTGCTCAATTGGAATCAAATGAAAATCCTAATTTTGAGCAGTGGGCCCCCATATATGTTTGCGCCAACGAAGATGTGAATTTTGATCATTCTGCCACCGACGGTGATGGGGACTCGTTGGTATATAAATTATGTACGCCTTTTTTAGGTGCTACTTCTGCGGATCCGATTCCTATTAGTGCTCCTTTTCCTCCTTATACGCCTGTAGTCTGGAAAGATCCATTCAATTTGAATGATTTGTTAGGTGGAGATCCATTGACTATTAATCCTGAAACTGGATTATTAACAGGTACTCCGAATGCAGTAGGGCAGTATTTGGTTGGAATCTGTGTAGAAGAATATAGAGATGGTGTTAAAATTGGTGAAGTTAGAAGAGATTTTCAATACAATGTAAGACTCTGTAGCCCACCACCAACAGCTTTATTTGAAGGGAATGAAGGGAATTGTGATGGTCCGCTTGTGTCATTTGATAATTTGAGTCTTGGGGCAACGGAGTACCAATGGAACTTTAATTTTCCATCTACAGATCCAGCGTTCTTGTCAACAGAAGAAAACCCAGAATTCGATTATGTAACACCTGGTGTATATAACGTTAGGCTAATCGTGAGCCGTGGGACAGACCAATGTAGTGATACTCTTGTACAACAGGTAGCTGCACTATTTTCAGATATTGAAGTGATGTATGATATCGATATAGAAGTATGTCTTGATGGTGGATATTCTATCTCTATTACGGATACATCGATAGAGCCAGAAGCTGGTTTTGATATTATTGGTGCTGAATGGACGATTACTCAAAATGATGTAGCGACAAGTTATTCAGGAGATGTTATCAATTTAGATATTGACGATTCTGATTTTGTAATTGATCTTCAAGTCGAGTCGGAGACTGGTTGTAAAAAGTCTTTGACAGATACTATTATGATTAGTGATTTTGAGCATGTTGCTGACTTTGTGTTCGAACTTGTAACTTGTCCAGACATGGGATTGGTCAATGTAGATTTTGGAGATATTTCAGATAGTATCAATCCATTTGATAGCCCGCAGGGGTACAGTTGGACGGTAACGAACGGTACGGATGTAACCACCTATTCAGATTCTAGTTTCACTTACGAAGTTTTATCAACCGCTATTTTCACAGTGCAGTTAGATGTAGATTTTGGAGGTGGTTGTACCGCAAGTGTGACTAAGATTATAGATATGAGAGACGTGGTGGCAAACATCCAATTCGAAGCCGAACCATTCGTAATATGTTTAGGAGATACTTCTACATTTGTAGTAGATGGAAGCGAAAATTTCACATATACATGGGAGCCTCAAACAGGTTTGATATTTGATGCGCCATACAGCATGTTTAACCCAGGAATGGTGGGCGTATCTGATACTGAATATGCAGTGACTGTCACCGACGGATTATGTACAGTAGAGGCTGTGCTGGAGGTAGTTGTATTGGATGGTTCTAATATCGCGATTAGTGGAGATTCTATTACCTGTGATGGAGCCGTAGAATTAATGGCTTCAGGAGGTATAGGTGCTGGTAATTTTGAGTGGGCTCTAACTTCCGACTTTGACGATATCATTTTTGTTGGTGAGACACTTATTAGCACTTTTGATGGTCAATCTGAGACTTATTTTGTAAGATTTACGGGGGAGTCATGTGGAGATCCATTTGCAGAATATACTGTGATACTTAGTGATATTTTTGATTTAGCATTCAATGGTGATCCAGTGAGAGTATGCTTAGGGGACACAGTAGCTCTAGTTGCTAATCCGAATCCCTTGTTAAATTATGAATGGTCGCCAACGACAGGACTTTTCTTTGTGGATGTGAATGATGGAAGTTCTGCAATGGTGATTGGAATCGAAAACACAAGTTACAATCTTACAATTTCTGACGATTTCTGCTCTTTTGATACACTAGTACAAGTTGCCATTGCAGATGCACAGAACTTTACAGTTGTCGGAGATAGTATAATCTGTACAGATACAGTTACTCTAATGGGATCAGGTGCAGTAGGTATTGGAGATTATATTTGGTCACTTGATGAATCATTTACTGATACACTATTTGTAGGTGATGAGTTGGTTACGATTCAAAATGATGATGCAGCAACTTATTATGTGCAATTTTCAGATACAACATGTGGTCAATTTTTGGTTAGTTATGATGTTAGAAAGTATGAATTTAACCTTGTCTATGCGGAGCCATTTATGATCTGTCCAGGAGATACCATTGACTATACGATATTTAATCAGGGTGAAGGTCCATTGACTTGGGAGTGGCTAGCTGACGAACATCTGATAAGTGGTGGAGATTCTAATATGCCAACAATCGGTGTCGGTCTAGATGAGACTGAAGATTTCGAACTTATATTTACTACTAGTAGTCCATCAGGATGTATGTTTACGGATACTATCAATTTTGAAATCAGAGATAATCCAGTAGTCGATTTTGATTTTGATCTCTTGGAATGTGGTGAGTTTACGGTTTGCTTTACTATCGATACAACAATCGGAGGTTTTGCCTCATGGGACTTCGGCGACCTTAGTACTACTGACGATGTAAGTATTGACAGTGCTCCATGTTATACGTATCCAGGACCTGGAGTCTATGAAGTGTTATTGACTAATCTGACTTCTTTATGTCCATTTCCAGATGTTACTCAAACAGTGACTGTAAATGATGAGATAACAATAGACTTTATCGCTGATCAGGTTATTTGTATTGGGGATTTGATGTCACTGACTGCAACTTCTCCAGATTTAAATATAGAATATGTTTGGTGTACTGTTGATGGAGATACCTTGCAATTAGGTCCAGATTACCAACAGGTTGTATCTAATGAATTTGACCTAGTAATTAAAGCTGTAGACCCTAACGGGTGTAGTTCTCAGCAACTAATAAATGTAAGACCGTTCTTATTTGATATTGAAGATAATGTACCAACGGTATTTTGTACGGACGAAGCAACAGATATTGAGATTTTTGTTAATGGTACTCAAGATGGATTTGCATTTGCTTGGGGTCCTGAAGACTGCGTGGTAAGTGGTGGGAATACTGGGAATCCAGTGCTTCAAGCTGCTGGTTCCAAAGAGTATAGTGTAACAGTTACTAATATTGCCACAGGTTGTGATACTATAATTACTTATGATATCACAACGACAAGCTTCGATATAGGACTAGATGCTATCGATGAGAACGGAATCAACACAGATACCATAAATCAAGAGGGTGATATTACAATTTTTGTAATTGATGCTGATCCTGATTACATGTATGAATGGAGCGATGGTAGTACAGATCCTGAGTTGATCGTAAGTCCGCTAGAGACTACGACATACTCCGTCACAGTTACTGATGAGATGGGATGTACCGCTACTGCAGAAATAACAATTACAGTTAGATTGCCAAGATGCGATGACACAGATGTATTCTTGCCATCTGCATTTACGCCCAACAATGATGGTGTGAATGATGTGCTATTCCTTAGAAGTAATTTTATCGATGAGATGGAACTACTTATATACAATAGATGGGGAGAAGAGATGTTCTCTACTAAGGATCAATCAGTCGGATGGGATGGCACCTATAAAGGAGAAACGTTAGCTCCTGATGCATTTGCATATACGCTACGTGTCATCTGTATAAATCAAGCAGAGTATGTAGTTAGAGGTAATGTAAATCTACTTAAGTAACGAAGCCTTAAAATAGTCATGAAATTAAAAGCAACTGCGGCAACTACCGTAGTTGCTTTTCCTTTTAGGACTATTTATTTATAGTCAATTATATCGATGCATTATGCTCAATACAATAATTGGAATAAATTTGTGCTCTAATTAAGAAATGAATGTACTACGTAAGAGATATATCACTACAGTTTGGTGAAAGAATATTAATGAATGATATCAGTTTTATGATCGGTAAGAAAGAACGGATCGGACTGATAGGAAGAAATGGAGCTGGAAAATCTACTCTTTTGAAGATAATCGCTGATATCATCAGGCCAGATACAGGCAAAGTTGAGCTTCCTAGCCATACAACTATAGGCTATCTAAAACAAGAATTTGAATTAGATGAGTCAAACACTGTGATAGGTGAGACGATGAGTTGTTTCGAAGAGGCCAACGAATTGAATGATGAGCTGGATAAGATCAATGATGAAATTGGAAATCGGGAAGATTATGAAAGTGATGAATATGCTAAATTAATAGAGCGGATATCTGATATATCTGCACAGATGGAACATTTTGACCTGACAACTCTAGAGGCTAATGCAGTAAAGGTGCTGAAGGGCTTAGGATTCCAGGACATAGAATTCACTAAACCCGTGAATGAGCTCAGTGGAGGCTGGAAAATGAGGATCGAACTGACCAAGCTACTACTTAGGCAACCCGATTTGTTATTACTGGATGAGCCAACAAATCACCTGGATATTGAGTCCATAATCTGGCTAGAGAATTATCTTATTAACTATTCTGGAATTGTGATTCTTATTTCGCACGATACTACATTCTTAAATAATGTTACCAATCGAATTCTAGAGATTGAGCTCGGTCGAATGAATGAATTCAAAGGGACCTACAAGAAGTATATCGTCGAGAAGGCTGCTATGCGAGAGATTCAGGTCAATGCATTTGAAAACCAGCAGAAATCTATTGCACAGAAAGAAAAGACGATCAATAGGTTCATGGCAAAAGCTACAAAGACCAAGATGGCTCAGTCAATGAAGAAGCAACTAGACAAAGTAGAAAGGATTGAGATCCTAGATGAAGCTACTTCAAATATGGCGATTAGATTTGCTGAAGTACCGAGAGGAGGACGGGAAATTATGGTTGGTAGGAATATTGTAAAAACGTACGGCCCGAAAAAAGTGCTACAAGGAGTTTCGATCAATATTGAGAGAGGGGAGAGGGTCGCTTTCATTGGTCAAAATGGACAAGGTAAAACTACACTTGCCAAAATTCTTATCGGGAATATAGCTCCCACCTCAGGCGAAGTTGTACCTGGACATAATTTGCAAATATCATACTACGCTCAGAATCAAAGTGAATTGCTAGATCTAAAGAGGACCGTGCTAGAGGTGATGGAAGATAAAGCTCCTAAAGAAATGAGATCAAGAGCGAGATCAATCCTAGGTAGCTTCATGTTTTCGGGTGACGATGTAGATAAGAAAGTATCAGTGCTGTCTGGTGGTGAACGAGCTAGGCTTGCTATGGCGAGTCTAGTCATGCATCCGTGTAATGTACTACTCTTGGATGAGCCGACGAATCACTTGGATATTCAGAGCAAAGAGATATTAAAAAATGCGCTAAAGGAGTACGGCGGTACGCTGATTGTCGTTTCCCATGATAGGGATTTCTTAGAAGGATTAACAGAGAAGGTGATAGAGTTCAAAGATGGTCAACTAAATGAATATCTTGGAGACGTAGAGTATTATCTCAAAAAGCGTAAGTTGGATGACATGCGAGAAGTAGAAATGCAGAAATCTGAGAAAGCTATTGAGAACAAAGTCGATAAACATAGTCCAGCAAAGAAGGCACCCAATACGCTATCCAGAGACGAAGAAAAAGCAATAAAAAGAAAAATTCAATATATCGAAAGAGATATGGAGAAGCTAGAAACAGCAAGTAAAGTGATTGAAGATAAAATGGCTGATCCTTCTTTCTATAAAGACCCTAACTTCAATGCTGAGAATGACAAATACAATGCAATGCAAAGTGAACTAGAAGGTAAAATGGAAGAATGGGAAGAGCTAGTAGAGAAGTTATCCTAGAATTCATGATCTAGGGATAGCATCTAAATTCATAAATCTTAATAACTAATCAAGAACCGAAATTGAAACTACGTTGGGGAATACTTGGGCTTGGTAAGATCGCACATCAGTTCTGCAATGATCTTTTGCTACTTTCTACACAACATGAAATCGGCGCTGTGGCTTCTAGGTCTGCGGAGAAGGCAGCAGAGTTTGGTACTCAATTTAATGTAGAGGATTGTTATGGCAGTTATGATTCTTTGTTTCTAAGCCCAGACATAGACATCATTTACATTGCCACACCGCATAGATTTCATAAGGATTTTGCTATTGCAGCAATGGACGCAGGTAAGCATGTGCTCTGTGAAAAACCGTTAGGAATCAATAGAAAAGAAGTAGAAGATCTGATAGAGGCATCAAAACGAAATAACGTATTCTTAATGGAAGCACTTTGGACTCGTTTTAATCCAGTGTTCGAAGAGGTGTTATCACAGATAGAAGCTGGGCTGATAGGACAGGTTAGGCATGTAGTATCTTCGTTTGCATTTGCCAAATCAATGGAGCCAGAAAGTCGGCTGTTTAATCCCGAATTAGCTGGTGGGGCTATTCTAGATGTTGGAATCTATCCTGCATTTCTTAGCTATATGCTGCTAGGAAATCCAATTGTGATGAATGTGATGGGAGAGTTAAGCAATCAAGGGGTCGACATTGATATGGTGGCTAATTGGTCTCATGCAGTTGGATATTCTCAAATCATGTGTGGTTTCAAGACAAATTGTGACATGACTGCTCGAATATATGGAACCGAGGGATCTATCATAATCGATCCACGATGGCACGAATCTACTTCCTACCAGGTTACCAAAAATGGTGTAACTGTGTCCCATGCACTACCAAAGTTGGGGCGTGGATATTGTCATGAAATTATGGAATGTCATCTATGCATCTCTACGGGTTTGATTCAATCAGCTAAATGGTCTCATCAAAACAGTATTGAGTTGATAACCATACTAGATGATCTTCGAGAAGCCGTGGGAGTCCGTTATCCTTTTGAGCGGTGAGTTGCAGGCCAAGAATTGCAAAATACTTACAATGTGTATTAGTGTAATTTATAACCAAAATTGGTGTGGTATCAAACTAACTCCACAGCCGCATATAATCTATTTCTCCACTTATATTTCAATATAAAATCGAGCCGTAGCTTTTGATACGCACTGATTTTCCTTACTATCCAAGCAGAAAATAATTCAGATTATTTACACGGTGTTTTGAAATCAAATTGGTAGAGATAGTATTTCACTGTGTCTTGTTATATCATGTTGTAAGGGCTAGCATTAGTTTAAGCTTTCGACCCATTTAGAGAAGTCTTGCAAGTTTAGAGCGTTTAGGCACATTTCCGGTATAAGACCTCCTTTACGAGCGGCATTTACACCAGCTGCGATATATCTAATTTGATCCATACTATGTGCATCGGGATTGATAGATATTTTAACTCCTTTTTCGAGTGCATATGGTAACCAAGTCCAATCAAGATCTAGGCGGGAGGGATTGGCATTGAGCTCTATGATCATCCCATTTTCAGCACAAGCATCAATGATATATGCATGATCTATTGGGTAACCTTCTCTAGCTAGTAACAATCTACCTGTAGGGTGGCCAAGTATATGTGTATAAGGATTTTCGATGGCTTTAATCAATCTAGCATTTGCCTTTTTCTTATCCATTTTGAGGTTTGAATGGACGGATGCAATGACAATTTCGAATTCTTTAATGAAATCGTCGCCATAATCCATACTTCCATCATTCAAGATGTCACACTCGATCCCTTTGAATATTCGGAATCCACTATAGGATGTGTTTAATTTGTCTACTTCTTCCATCTGAGCAAATACTTCATCTTCCTTCATGCCTTCCGCATAGAATGCAGCTTTGCTATGATCAGATATTACGAAGTATTCATAGCCTTGCTTGATGCATTCTTCGGCCATTTGTGCTACTGAATGAAGTCCATCACTGTATGTAGAGTGATTGTGGACAACTCCTCGAATGTCTTCTAATGTTATCAAAGAAGGGACCGCGTTATTTTTTGCTTGATCATATGCTACAGAAGATTCTCTATATTCTGGAGGAACATGGGCTAATCCTAGGGCATCAAAGACATCTTGCTCAGTGGTAGCATTAGGTATAGTAGCAATTGATTCTAAGAATTGCGCGCCAGAGTTCTTCTTAAAAAGCAAACTTCCATATGTCTCAACAGATGTCTGATGTATAAATACAGGAAAGCCTAAAAACTCTAGGATTGAGCCATCTTCGTCCATTGCTAACCCATCAATTTTTTCAATTAGTAAAGTATCTGGCACCGTACTTAATAAGTCGATACCTTCCACTTCTGGCATGAGTCGATTGATCTGTCCAGTAAGTGATATAGGTTTTTCTGGGAATAAGCTCTTGGCAGCAGTTTCTAGTGCTAAACCTGCTTGTAACACATGATCAAGAAGATATTTGCCTTTGCTGCTGATAAAGTACTCAAGCTGTTTCATAAGTGAGGCTTGTGTTTTGAGACCGAAGCCTTTGAGAACGACAAGTCGATTTTCCTGACAAGCATAGAGCAGTTCACCGACAGTTTCGATTTCTAGTTCCTTCCAAACTACTTTTATTTTTTTTGGTCCAAAACCTTTAATATCTAGCATTTCAACAATTCCAACAGGGGTAATGTCGACATACTTTTGATAGGTGGACAGCTGACCAGTCTGCAAAAGCTCTTGGATCTTATTGTATATATTTGTACCTACACCTTTGATAGAAGACAGCTCAGGCGCTCCCATTTCAGCAAATGGCTGTTCTATTTTTCTAAGCGTGAGATAAGCATTCGCATAAGATCTAATTTTGAATGTATTCTCATCATGAAGCTCCATGATCTTAGCTAGGCGATTAAAATATCTTGCTATGTCTTTGTTAGTCATTTGTGTCTATATAAAGTGAATTTCGGTACTCAAATATACCATTTCTGACAGCTATGTCTTAGATCTTGTCCTTATTCCATTATAATTAAGATTTCATTTACATTTTTTGTAAGATTCATTATTTGATAATCAAGAACTCATTGTTAAATTTGCATCGTTATCATACATCCTGATCGAAAAGGATCCAAATGAACTACTTTTAATTCTTCGAATCTAAAAATACACTATTATGAAATATCTGTTTAATTTTTGTCTAGCTCTATTTTGTGCCACTTTGATAACATCTTGTGCTGGCGGTAGCGGTTCATCTTCTCATGGAGTACCTGCTGACCTCGCTGGGTATACGATGAGCAGTTTGGAAGGAACTGATGCAAAGATCGCTCAAAAAGTAGATGGCAATGGTAAGGTTTTGGAGAGCGGTGCGGTACAGGGAGGTAGTAAGAGCGGCCAATGGGTTACTTATAACGATGAAGGAAAAATCGTCGGGATTGTTAATTATATCGATGGAATGAAAAATGGCGAAGAATTAAAGCTTAATAAACGAGGGCAAATTGAAGCGCGAACGGCTTATCTCAATAATCAGCTTCATGGTATGTCAGGTACTTATAAGAACGGAAGGTCTGTACAGGAGTCTAGTTACTTAAACGGACAATTAGATGGACCTACATTCAAGTACTTCAATAATGGTAAATTACAACAAGAGATCAATTTCAAAAATGGTAAGCAAGATGGTGCATTGAAATACTATGATGAAGATGGTAATGTCACATTAGAGTACGTCTACAAGAATGGTGAGAAGATAAGTGGTGGCATTGTAGAGAAATAGAGCCGCATACCATTTATGGGTGACTATTTCGAGTTAGTTTTAGGATAGTCCAAAATATATTAAAGCTAAAGGCTGAAAAATAGGGTTAGCTATCCGTGAGCCCCGATGATTATCGCGGGTTAAACGAAGAACCATACATGACAATGTCAAAAAAATAGTGATGATTATGAACGTAAATGGTACTCTTTAAGTACTAATTAAGTGGAAGATACATAGTTATAAGAAAAAAAATGAGAGGTTAAAATTGTAAGTCAGATATCTCATTGTAGGGTCAAATTGTAGCGATCTATCATCAACATTGATGGTGAGCGGTCCATATCGCAGTGCGTTGTGTTACTGTTAAATACTGGAATGTCTGCTTAAGTGGTCAAGGAATTGAGTACCTTGTAGTTGCTGTTCGCACCTTTGCCTACTAAACTACTCTATATGTAGTCGCATGCCGAGAAACGGATGATATAGTCACCACACAATTTTCGGCAATATGGAATCTTCTACTCCTGGTTCTCTACCTTCTATTCTTTTTGATTCTGCAAAATCATATGCTACTAGTGCGATATGGGAACTGAATAGAGCGTATTATCAAGCAAAAGGAATATCTGCATGGAGAGACGACGATGTGCCATACTACATTACAAGCAATGCGCGTGTCGGAAAAATATATGCTGAAGTTATCTTTGGATTTCTACAAGATATTGCTAAAAATATGGATTCTGATGAACCGGTCTACATTGTAGAATTGGGATCGGGTCATGGCAAATTATCATTTCATATATTACAAGCACTTGAACGGTTGGTTTCGTTTTACACCAATGATCTACCAAACTATGTCTTAGTGGTTACTGATATTGGTAAACAAAATCTAGAGTTTTTTAGCAGCCATCCAGCATTTCGCTCTTTTATCAATAAAGGCAATATGGATGTAGCGAATTATGATGCGGGAACCCAAGACACTTTAGATCTTCAAATATCAGGAAAATCAATAAGCGCCAATCAGTTGGAGTATCCGATCATAGCCTTAGGGAATTATTTTTTTGATTCAATCCCCAATGATTTATTTTATTACAAAGAGGGTCGAATATCCAATTGCTTAGTAGAATTATATACACCAGAAATGCCAGTGGATAGCGATCCCTCAAACATTCTCGCACAGATATCTGCCAAGTATTCAGTAAGGGATTACATGCCATTATACGATGACCCAGTTAAGAATGAAATCATAGAAAGTTATAGACTATCTATGAGTAATTCATTTGTTCCCTTTCCAACACGAGGAATAGACTGTATCAATCAGTTGCGTAAATTGTCTCAAAAAGGCCTGATGATGGTCAGTATGGATAAAGGGAGTCACACGACAAGTAAGCTGGATGGCATGAATCCACCTGATATGGTCAAGCATGGCAGTGTTTCTTTTGCTGTAAATTATCATGCCCTAGGAACGCATTGTGAACTCAATGGTGGTGCTGCATGGTATCCACAGGCCTCTGATTTTGAGATACAGATGGTGTGTTTATTTTATATGGAAGATTCGGAAACATTTAGTAATACTAAGATTGCATACGATAGATTTGTAGAAGATTTTGGACCTGATGATTTCAACAGATATAAACGATTTATATTTGCGAATATAGATACAGCAACGATTCAGGATCTAATTACCATTCTAAGGATGTATGCTTATGATTCAGCTATGTTTGAAATATTACTACCAATTTTCAAACAGCAATTATCAAATGTCACACTAGACGAACGAAATAGGATAGGGCAGACCTTAGCTAAAGTCTGGAATTGCCACTATGAAATCAAGTTGATCGATCTTGCCTTTGAAATTGCCGGAATATACTATCAGCTTGGATTGTATGAGGAAGCGCTTCAGTTTTTCGAGTATTCAGAGTCTAGATTCGGCATTACAGCTGATGGGTACTATAATAGGATTCTGAGTTATTATCAATTAAGACTAGATGATCTTTTTGCCGCTACGTTTATAAAAGCCAAGAAGAAGTTTCCTGACTATGCAAATTGGGAATATATATCAAAATTAGACCTGGGGGCGGTATAGTACAATTACGTTTAATGAATCTGGGCCAAAACGAGTTTTTTGATAATGACGATCTGACCAAAATGATAGTAGCAATGCTCAATCATTCCTTGCAGGTTGCGATTGTATGTCCCGTAAGTTTCTTTAACAAAATGCAAGTTTAGTTCTTCATCAGTAAGCTTTTCGGTTGCCTTTGCAAATCGGTCGCTGTGCGTAAATAGAGCATTCTTCACATCATCCCAATCTTTTGCAGATGATATGGGTGGAGCTGACCAACTATTCTTATCACTGATGGTCAATTCTTGGCCTTCTAGATAGTCTGCAACGCCACTGATATAGTATGTGAGATGTGCTGTAATAGCCGCTATGTTATTTAATGGTGCGATTGATTGACTCGCTTGTTTCCATGATAGATCTGCAAGTTGTTCATTAAGATTGGTATAAGCTACCCACTTGCCATCAAAAATTATTTCTCGAAAACGGATTGCTATTTTAGTTGCGTTTGTCATGTGCTTATTGTTATTACGTGAATGTGGGAAGTCAAATTACCTAGAACCTTTAATTGCTTCTTTAAGGCTAGAATTAGAAATACTTACCATTGTAACCTAAACTCATGCTGTTTGTCTAAGTTATTGTGTCATATATCGAAAAATGGAACTTTGCAAATGGGTAAAGCATTTTTAGAAATATAAAATACTTCGTAACCCTGAATTAAGTGTTATACTTGGCATGATTATTTTACCACTAAGGTAAGTATACTATTGCCATTTAAACAATTCTTTAAAACCATATCATCATGAGACAGAACATTCTGATATTTCTGATCATAATCCTGCACGTTTTTGGATTGGTTGCTCAAGATGAAAAACTATCTGGTGTATTTGCATTCGTATATAACCCCATAGCTTCATTGCCAGATTACGACGATACGCATCTTGATCAATCTGTAGGCGATGTATTTGATAACTTGATTCGTACTAAAGGAGTAAGGTCTATTCTGACTCCTAGATTGATTATTTCAGATTCTGAAAGCGTTGCGGCATGGGCTCATCCTCAAGAAAGGGTAATAGGAATTGAAAAGAAAGCGCTAGCTATATGCAGAAGTATGGGTCCTGATAGTCTCAATGCCATAGCTGCTTTACTTTCCCATGAGTTGATACACTATTATGAAAATCATGATTGGCATAATCATTTTGTGCATCAGTATAGTGAACTTAAGGATAGTGCTACTGATACTGGAACAGGACGTCAACTCGAAATGGAAGCAGACGATATGGGAGGAATATTAGCGCATATGGCAGGGTATGAGTCATTGACAATAATGCCTAAGCTACTGAAAGAGATCTACAATGCTTATGATCTAGATCCATCAGCAAGTACTTCATATCCTGATCTAGAAAATAGGATAAAGATGGCCACGCTTAGTAGTGAGAATCTAACCAAGATGATTCCTTTGTTTGAAATAGCAAATTATATGGCTGTAACTGGAGAAGTTGAAGTCGCGGCTTCCTATTATGAGTACATTGTCAAAACCTCTGGCTTTGTAAGTAGAGAATTACAAAATAATCTTGGCGTCCTGTATGCGATATCTGCTTACGGTAAGCGGCCCAACCAGAAGTCTAAATTTATCATGCCTTTTCAACTAGATTTAGAGTCGAGGCTAGGTACGAAAGGTATGGAAAGTAGATCATATAATCAGTTGAGAGATGCTGCGATAGGATACTTCGAAGCTGCTCGGGAGCTAGATAAGGAATATGCTCCAGTCATCATCAATCTAGCTAGTGTATACCTAATGGATGGTGATTTTTTGGAGGCTGAATATCTCCTAAGAAAACTTTCTAAATTTGATCCGAACAATGAAAATATAATGATCGTAAATGGATTAATTGCTGCAGCTGAAGGGAATGCTGTTAAAGCGGCTGAGCTATGGAAGGTGTGTGCAAGTAATGGTAGTACTTTGGCAGCACGCAATCTGGAAATATTAAATAATGCCGAAGTAGTCATCTCTCAGGTATCGAAAAGCTTGATCCCTCGGATAGACAATGTAGATTTAGATAAGTTGTATGCTCAGATTTCGCAAGATCAAGTAATCCCAAAAATGAATATCGACATTACGGAGGACGTGTCTTTTTATTCTGTAGAAATGGATCGATCGGATATATACATACATATGGATTATGAGACGGATAACCGATTTAGCTTTTTTCATATCATTGCTCAGAGTGACGAGCAACTTCCAGTTAGTCTAGGTACTCCAGTTTCAGCTCTTCATGAGGAGTTTGGAATTCCAGAAGTGATCTTCTCAACTGCTCGCGGTTCTATCTACAATTATAAAAGTATGAATATGTTAGCTATCATTGAGGAAGGAAAAGTAAAGAAATGGTGTATCTATAAGCAGAATTTGAATTAACCCCAATATAAACAGAACCAAATTGACAACGGTACCTCAAAATTTCATTAAGAGAATATTCAATCGACATACGATATTGATTACAATATTTGTGTACTGTTTGATGATGATGGCATCCATGGTGCCTTTGGACTTTAAAGTGCTCAATCCATTTAAAAAAGGTCTTAAAGACTATGATGTAACGGATCTGATTTTTTCCAAATTTAAGGATAAAAATGCAGAATTTGATGATCGTATCGTTTTGGTAAATGTTGGAGTCCCAGATAGAATTGAAATATCTAATATGCTTGAAGTGATTCAATCGTACCAACCAAAAGTAATTGGTTTGGATATTCATTTTGAAGATTTTAGTAGAAGTGAAACAGATTCTATTCTCCGACGTAGTTTACATGAGCACGACAACGTCATACTAGCAAAGAGACTGACCAACTATGATGTCGAGTCTGGCACGTATAATGAGCTTGCTGGGTGTCATGATTACTTTTGTGATTCAATGCTGATTGCTTACACTAACTTTTATGGTAGCTCAGATATGACAATTCGAGAATTCTTACCAAGACAGACTGTTGATGGTTCTCTGTTCTATAGCTTAGGCACTGGGCTAGCTCTGCAGTACGATCTTACAAAAGTAAAAGCATTAGAAAGTAGAAAAGATAGACAAGCAATCAATTACATTGGAGATAGAGATGCGTTCATTAATATCGAAAAAGAAGATGTATTGCTGAATAATGTAGACTTGACACAAACATTCAAGGATAAAATCGTGATGTTAGGCTACTTAGGGACTGGAGATTGGTCTGAGTCTGTAAAGGATAAGTTCGTCACTCCCATGAATCCAAAACTTACGACAAGGTCTATCCCAGATATGCATGGTCTAACCATTCATGCTAATATTGCACATATGATATTGGATGAGACATACATCAATAAACTAGGCCCAAAGTCTTCGATATTCTTGAATTTTTTGCTCATATTTTTCATGGTAGCGGTTTTTAATAGGGTCTACCAAACCATAAACCCTGGGTATCACAAAATAATAAAAGTACTGCAAGTGATTTTGTTTGCATTTTTGTTTCTAATTGTATCATTCGTCATGTTCTATTTTAACCTTAAGCTTGAACTTGGAGTGGGGATTGTAGGGGCGGTTATTTCTTGGGATGCTGTAAAATGGTACAATTATATATTCCTCAAAAAACAATCTTTTTTCAAACCAAAATAGGAAATCAATGAAATATCTTAATCTGTTTTTGTTTATGCTAATAGGCTTCTTCTCGTTTGGTCAGGATCAATATCTGCAAGTTATCTCTTGCAAAGGTGAGGTGATCCATCAGCTTGCAGCAACAGAGTCTATCGTAGTTCCAGGTTCGAAGATCAAGGCTGAGGGTAATTTAGTATTGAAAAAAGGAAGCATGATAAAGCTGATCTCAAAGGATAGACCTCAAAAACTCAACAGTGAAGGTGTGTATGATCTCAAAGAAATATATGCTGCAGGAGAAGGTAAGTCTATGTCATTTACTGGTAAATTCTGGAAATACATGATGGATGGCCTCAATGGCACAGATAGCAAGGCTAGTATAGAGTCGTATGGCGATCAGAGTGCGGCAGGAGGGATCAAGGGTTTCAATTTGGGTGCGCAAGGTGATATCGAATTAATCAGCCCGATCTACGGTAAGATTAATGATTCGACATTGGAATATGAATGGAGGGCATTAAACGAGAAAACGGCTAGACTTACTATTTATAACAGAAAAGGTGATCTAGTGTACGAAGGGGAGTCTAATATCGGGAAGTTAACTGTAGATGTCGACAAGGTAGGTTTGTCTCCTGGTACTTATAGATGGCAAGTAAGTCAAGCCGAGTTGGCTTCTAACCGGATCGAATTTGAATATGCACCGGTAGACTCGACTAGGCTAGAAAATAAACTAAATCGAATATCTGACTACGTAGAAGGGGATGATCTAGAGAAACAATGGATAGAAACTGTTGTCTTAGAAATGGATGGATATACCTTCAATGCAGGCCAAAAGTATCGCAGACTTATGGAAGAAAATCCGCAGCATCTCCTATTTAAGAAGTTGTATGTACTTCACTTGACAAAAATGGGGCAGACTGCAGAAGCTATCGCCATCAAGGAGGCGAAGTGATTATTAGCCTTGCAAACTTTGAACGAACTACGTTTCAGAATAACCCCACTTGAAGAACTTTGAAAAATATTTTATAAATTACGGTATTATTAACTTCAAAAAACACCAAAAAATGAATTCAAAATCAATATTCTTTCTCTGTTTGCTCTTCTTTATGGGGTTGTCTTTTCAGGGAACCAGCCAAATAGATCATTCTGAATTTGACCTCACACTCAAACTTGCAATTAGAGACACTGGCGGCGGAGGTGCTACGAGCAGACCACCAGTACAAGGAGATAGAGACGGTGGTGGGGTTAATAGCAATTCTATTTACGCATACTGGCCTAAAACTGGAAAAATAGCACCAACGAAATATTCATTCACTTGGTCTGATTTACTTGAGGGACCATATGTGTTTAATATTGTCTCATCGACAGACGGTAATATTTATAGAAGTGTGGTTAAAGGAAATAGTTTGGAGGTAGATTTCGGAGCCATCAATGTGAAAGAAGGAAATAAGTACAATGTCTTTGTTGAGAATTTAGCCAAAACGAAAAAGTCTAATCCTACTAGTTTTTCACTTGCATCTATGGTGTCTATGGATACGGATATGCAAGTATTGATGGAAGATGAACGTTACAATTCATCAAGTGAGATGGATCAAAAACTTATGAAAGCATTCTATTTGGAAGATAAAGGGTGGAACCTGGATGCCGAAAAGGAGTACCATATCAAGTCACAAAGTCCTCAGAAAATGGCTTTAATTTTAAAACTATACAATGACTTTTTAGCACGGTCATAATTCATATCAACCCTGTTTATAAGACCTACATATTTAAGATAGTTACCTTGCATTGGATTTAATAATGGCATAGTATTCTGATTCGAATGCTTTGCCATTATTTTTTTAGGCCTTCCAATAGTTCCATGAATCTGACCTCAGTTCTAATACTTTGAAAATCTGATTCAGATTCCATTGAGGAATGGTCATCAAACCCTTTGCTTATACAGGTTTCAAGATACCGTAAAGCTTCTTTGTTTTGTCCAAGAATGGAATACAAACATGCAAGATTATAGTCCGCCCAGTAATTTTGAGGATTGATGCCATCAGTAATTTTCAAGAAACATATTTTGGCACGTTCATATTCTTTGAGTTTTACGTGCAAGATTCCTAAATTCATCTGCAGTTGCTCATCGTTGCCATTTATTGACTCAGCCAACTGATACTCATCCATGGCTTTTTGATATTGTCCTGACTCGAAATGGTACCAGCCCAAATCTATAGCAATTTCGATGTTATTAGGGTTAGTCTCTTTGCTCTTTGTAAGGATTTCTTTCGCTTTATCACTATTACCTATAAATGCAAATAATCTAGAAAGGTAAAGAGCGGAGAAGCCATCGCTTTGATCTAATTGATAAGCCTTTGTTGCATAGACAAGAGCCGAGTCTAGTTGATTTAGTTTTTGGAGTGTGTTAGCGACCATAATATAGGTGTCCGAAGATTTTCGCAATTCTAGACCTCTCTTTTGATACTTCAGTGCAGAATCTAGATCCTTTTCTATCCTGGCAATCTGCGCTAGGTTATAATACGGCTGGGCCAGTTGTGTTTCCATTTCGATCGCTTTGAACGATAACTCTTTGGCCTCTTCATAGCGTTGTTTTTTTATCAGGTGATAACTTAAATTAGAATATGGTAATGCCCAAGTTGGTGATAACTTGATTGCGCGGAGATATAAATCTTCGCAGGAATCATCATTCAGGCGTCGGAGGATGAGGCCCAACTCATTGTAGATGTATGCAGCCCGGTCTTCATAAAGTAAGGCATTCTGGATTGATTCCATCGCTTCGAAGTATCTATCTTGTTCTTTCGATTTATCTCCCGCTAGACGGGAATTTACAGCTTCGAAGTAATATTTCTTGGCAATCATTTGTCTATAAAGATAGTGTTCCTTACCAAGCAGGTTAGCCGCTTCTTCCATATACTTTGGATAGTCAGTATACTTGGCACCCTGTTTATCAAACCGTTCTGCCATCTCACTATTGTCAGATCGGAGGTATGCTTTTATAGATTGTTGTACATCATCTTGTAATGCAGAGATCAGATCACCCTTAAGTCCACGGAGCATTGGTTTCATTTTAGGGTCTGCTTGCAGTTCTTCGAATAGCGCTACTGCGGACGGCTCAGAGTTCTCATTGTCTAGAAATCTCCCTAATTTCAGAGCTTCATAGAATGCATCACTTGCAAGAGTGCTATTGGATACATCATTGCTAATACCATCTGTGTCCAAATCGCCTGAAGAGCTTTTAATTGCATTGATCTGATCCAAATCTACAAAGGAAAACCGTTTACTCTTATCTCCAGATATGACTGGGTTTTGGATGTGCGGGTACGCAGAAGCTGGCAAATTGAGGTCAAGATATGTTCCTATTTCTCCAGTATTGACAATCGCATCACCGTTGAGATCAGCTTTTCCGATTCCTCCTTGCAGTAAAAAATGAGTAAATGCTCCACCAGACCACTTTTTACCCTCAAGAGAGAATTCATTAGGTTGGCAAGACATGATTTTTACTTCATTAGTAAACTGCTGATACAATGCACTTGCTGTGGCTTGAGCACCTTGGATGGATTCACCTGCCAGTGTTCCCGCCCTACATGCATCTGTTACAACTATTGCTTGTGCTTGTTTTTCGACTGTGAGCTTTTTGATGATTTCTCTTAGCTGCTCTATTTTTACGGAGCACAGTTGATAGATTGATCCTGAAGTATTGTGCAGTAGTAAATGACCTTGTTCCATCTCATCGATAGACTCTACATCTCCATGCCCAGAAAAATAGATGTAGGCTCTGTCGTTTTTTTTCGTTTCTTCCACTAGCCAATTTAGGGCTTGGTGCACTTGTCCGCAGGTTGCTTCTGTATTGGTAAGCAGCTGGATATTACTTTTTGGCACCTTGCCTCCCGCTGTCGATTCTAGAAAAGATGCAAACGATTGAGCGTCACTGTGAGCATACTTCAGATCAGGAATAGCACTATCTTGATAGTCTGAAATTCCCACTACGACTGCCCGTGTTATTGATCTCTTTTTGAATTGTGCATAGGCATCAATAGGAGTGCCTAGAATAAAAATAGCAATAAGAATCGTAAAATATTTTGTCATATGCAAGGCTAAGGACTTGATCGATAAAGGTATAATTATTATTCGCTTTAGCAATACTTCTGAAATGTGTTCCACCATGATAACGAAGTGTACATAAGTGCTGTTACATTTCGTTTTAAGCTTCTGGTATCGGATTTATATTTTTTATGTAAATTTGAATCAACCAAAAATACCCAAAATGAGATACCTGTCAAAATTTATTTTGTTTTGCATAGTACTATTTGCCCAGCCAGGTTTTGCTGAGGTTGTACAATTCAAGAACGAAACTGTGCAGAAAGTTTTCAATGATTTAAAATCTGTCAAGGGGATTCTACCACAAGAAGCTCCGTTTTTGGTATTAGATGAGGTGTTTGTAGGTGTGGGTAATATCACCATGGCTTATATTGACTATGGCACCAATATTATACATTTAGAAGAGAGAGTTTATGATATCTGTACGGATAAGTTGGGTGTTGATTCACTCAATGGAATTGCCTTTATCCTAGGCCATGAATTGGCGCATTATATCAATCGTCATGAGGATGTGTCTCATCATGTGCCTGCTTCGACGAGCAAAGTGCTAGGTGATAGTGTATTGATGGGAATGATTAACAATAGGATCGATCCACTAGGTGATACTCTAGCAAATGATATTGCAATAGCTATCGGAGAATACAACGAACGTAACGGTGAGGCGGTTGCTGATCTAGAAGGAGGATTCATAGCGTATCTAGCGGGTTATCATTCAGATCGTGATCTACCAACATTGCCAGCTCTGTTTTTGAGTGAAGTTTATGCAAATATAGGTATGGATAGTGTTGTCGCAGGTTATCCGAAATTGGAGGAAAGACAAGCGATAGCCTCCTCTTCAAAGGTAGTTCTTGATTCTTTGATTTTTTTGTACGATATGGCAAATAGTCTAATAGCAATTGAACATTATGGCGAGGCAATCAATTATTTAGAATTACTTGCAAAGACTTTTGATAGTCGAGAACTATATAATAATATGGGCGTAGCGGCAATTTTTGATGCATTGCAGTGCTTTGATAGTCACGAATTACCTCGTAGGATGCCGATTACACTTGATTTAGATTCTAGAATGGGAGGCAATGGAAAGGGGAGAGCGGACTATACTGAAAAGATTAGGAATTTGAAAATACAGAGGGCGATTGGGTACTTGGAAAAGTCTGCTTACATGGATGATTCTTATGCGATTGCTTTGCTCAATTTATCAGTTGCGAGACAGCTGCAATCAATTTCTTATCAATTATCCGAAGAACTGATACAGGATAAGACACAGAAGAATGCTCTTGCTGAAGAGCAATCTCAACTGGCTCTTTCTGCAGCTATTAAGGCCAAGATTGTTGCTCATAATAATCTTAGTAGTATAACTGATAGTCTTAGTTCAACCAAGAAAATTGAATCCATCCTTTCTAATATCTACGTACAGATGTCATCTCTTAATACTCAACGTGGGGATAGCCTCCAAGCTAATGCAAATTTGATAATTGCTAATGAATGGAATCCAAAAAATATGCTATTAAACCAAAGTAGTGACCAGTTCAATTTTGGTGTAGGCATTAATAAATGTAATAAAGTAGAGGCGGCTACAGATTCTGAAGATCTACTTGATGTCATCGGATCTATAGGCAATGATTGGTCATCTCCTGTAAATATCTTAAAAAAGAGAGGAAGACGTCACGTCGAATTTCAAAATTTCAAGGAATTTGAAAATGAAAATTATGCTGCCTACATGCATACTACTGAGATGGCAACTATTCCATTGAATGAACTAGCAATCCTATATCCAAAAAGACTCAGTGCATCTTCTTGTGGAGTAAAAATTGGGGACAGCAAGGACGTAATTGTGAATCTTTATGGGATTCCGCGTAAGAGTTTTCCTGTGAGCAATGGTTCATACTATACCTACAAAAGTGAGATTGATAATACAACATTGTCTCATGGTATAGTATTCGAACTCGATCGAAGCAACAAAGTAAAACGCTGGTTTAGCTTTGTTGAGGATAGCGCTCCGTAGGATTCTACATATTGATTCAGATTGGTTGCACTGTGATCGAATCAAATACGTTAGATATTGATTTTATCAAATAGCAGTCTCAATTTTTTTTCTAGCGCTTTTGCTACCTGCTCTTTTGTAGGCTCCTTAATTTGTATTACACCAATAAGCGTATTTTGATTGATCAAAGATGCTCGCAATTGGATTTGTCCATCTATCTGTTTGTACATTCCCTTGATCTTATAGTTATTGCTAGTTTCTAGATCATTGTATTCATATGGGGTTTTTGAGTCTTGATTTGAAGCCGATTTAAGTATCTCATCAATGGCAAAATTGATATTGAGATTATCTGTAAACATGGTGTCAACTACAGATGCACTTCCAATCGGGAATTTAGAACCAGTAGGAGACACACTCTTATCCGACAGTCCAATTGCGAATGGCATACTTGCTTCTGGAGAGATAAAGACAGGTTGCTGCTTATGCCCTTTACGTTTTGCAAGTTTAGGGACATTTTGGATAACATGGTTAATCAGGTTTGTCACTTGAAGTACACTATCTACCGCTGCACGACCACTCATGCCATCTAGTAAGCTGTACGTCATGATCCCTTGATGCAGAACGTCTAGTTCTACGCTTTCTTGCTCACTGAGACTGCTTGATAATACATAGACTCCAGTTTTATCCTTGAGCATATCCATCGCTTTTCGTTGTGTAGCGCTGGAGTTGGTAACGGACTTGGTAAATGCAGTCATTACGGATCCAGAATAGCAAGCGTCTAGTATCAGTAACTTTCTTAGCGACTTTGTTTTTTTTAGGAATTCATTGATTTCTGAAGCTGGTATTGTAACTTTCATGAGTTCCTCTTTGGAATCTGTCATTGCAGAGGCACTTGCATCCATTGTCAGATAATAGAATGCTCCATCTTTTGTGACTCCGTGTCCAGAAAAGAATAGCACTAGGATATCATCCACTTTGATGTCTTTCTGGATCTCTTCCATTTTAGAAACAATATTCGCTCTTGTTGACTTCTTTTCTAAATCACTTGCTCGAGAGATTAGTTTATGGATGATCACTTTGTTATCTTCTTTGAATAGAAGTTTACTAGTTTTTCTTAGTGCATCTTCCATACTATTTGCATCATTGTCTGCATACCTTAGGTCTATCTCTGATCCTTGATAATCAGTACTGCCCACAATCAATGCAACAAGCCTAGTTTTTTCAGGATCAAGCATTTGAGCTTGTGCTTTTTTGATCTTATCAGCCAGTCCTTTTGTAGAACTGTAAGCCGGGTCTAGCAAGCGCTTTTTATATTCTATTGGTAGTCTCTTTTGTCTGCTTTTGAGCCAGCCTTCCTCACCCTCTACCGCTCCTTGATTGTAGACTACAACGCCAAGAATATTGGGCCTGTTAGGTACTAGATAATCTTCGTATTTTGATAAAGGTACTCTGATAGTTTCAGTTCTTGCTCCATTGATCTCTTCGTCGACTTCCACATTATTAATAAAGAAGGATACCTGTCCAATACCTCCTTGGTTTGGAGATAATGTCACGATCAATGTGTCTTGCATTGTTGATGTCGATAGGTTTACATCAGGATAAAGTGGAATTTGTAGGATTTCGGAACCATCACCAAGTTCTTCTGCCATACTATTATCATTACTCAATGTATATTCCATAAGTCCTGGCATCCAAAATTCGTCTTTTAGTTGATCCAGTCCTACTATCTCTTTTCGGATAGAGTAGTAGATGTCATTCATAGCATCGGGACTGCAATCAAATAATCCATATTTGTTGTAATTGACATATTTTCCATTTTGATTGAGTAGGATAGTTCCTGTCATTGCCTTAGTATCCAAGTTCCAAATATTAAGACGTCCACTATACCTGCCAGAAATGGCCATGTTTCGATCATTCGCAAAGTTGATAAATGATGGCGATGCTTCAAAAGACTCAATCTCAGTGCTTACATGTGATCCATCGTCCAGGTTTACTATCTGTACGGCTTTTCTTGACATCAATGCTAAGAACTTTCCATCATTGGTAATATCTTGATAGCTATTGCAGTAGACCTCTGACATATCATCGATTTCATCTCGTTCTATCGAGTACGCAAAAAGCTTGTCATCGACCTTATATTTTCGAAAGATGACTTGATCATATGTAGGATTGACAACCATCATGACTGGCAATGCATCAATCTCAAATTTTCTATCAGTTTTAAATTTGGGAAGTAAATCAGCCTCTATACATTGATTATCAGCATATCGAAATACAGAATATGTACCAAACTTATCAATTACGATATTGGTGAGTTGTTTATTATATGCAGGCTTGACAAACTTGTTGTCTACATAGTCATACAGCTGAGGATTGGTTTTATTCTTGTTTTCAGAATACATGTATCTTCCTCCAGGGATCAATTTGACATTCTTGCTCTCATTGCCAAAGGTCATTGCTTTTAGCACGTATCCATCATCCAACCTGATTACTAAAGCTGAGGTTGTACCTGCCATATCTTTTAGCTCTTGTTTTACATTGCTATTTAAGGGTACAAATGGAAACGGTACATCTTTAGTAGGCGAGGTAGATGTGGAAGTAGGAGATATTTTACCTTGCTCGTAGTAGATAAGTAAGTTGTGACTCACTGAGTCGTATGACATATCAGAAATCGCAAGGTCATGTCCTGGAGGGTTAGGGTATTCTAAGTCGTAGTATGTTCCAGTAGCTACTTCAACACCTCCAATTCCAGAATCTTTGAGTACGAGAAAGTTTCCAGAATTAGTAAATTCTATCTTATTGATAACACCTTCAAATAAGAAGTAAGGTTCTCCTGGAAATGACATATCAAGATAGTATGATGCCGCTGGATTGGGGTCTGTAATACCTCCATTTGCAGCTGCTGGCATGTCTGTATACACCATATGTCTCAGATCAGGTGAGAGATATGTGAGTCTCGTACGTGGAAGCTCATTGACTATCTCTGAAACATCTTCTCCAGTACTGCAACTGATAAATTTGATTGACTTTGCATAATCGGTGTAGACATAAAGTGATTTCTTTTTGGCGTAGGCAATATCATATACAGCTCGGTCTGCCATAGGTGATAAAATCTTTTTATGCCAGAGGATTGTATTGGACTTGGAATCAACTTGAACGAACTGTGTATAATTTTCAAAATCTAGGACCAAAAGGATACTATTTAATCCTTCTACGATTCTAGCGATATGTTTTGGGTTTAGGTTTATGGTATTCTTGAAGCTATAGGTCTTTCCAAACGAACTCAATTCAGCCACTATTATAGAGCCATTATCTTCTTTGATGCTGTATTTATCTAGGATTTGATCAATCTTAAAACTAGGCTCATTAGTTGCGGGATGTTCAAATAAGATCTGTTTATCTAAGTCTACGGTATAGACCTTCTCAAGCCCCGTCGCTACCAATTGACTACCTACATAAGAAATATTGTTTATTTGACGATCAACTACAATTTCATCTTTGATCCTTCTTCGGAGGAAGTCCACTGTAACTATCTTGCTCGAGAAAAGCATAGCGAATTCTTGTTGTTTCTCAGATTTTTCTCCGATCGCGTAAGCTATTAGTTCTTCTCCAGAAGGGACGTCAACAGATAGCGTATCATAAGCTATGCCTTCAAAGAGATCATACAGAACAAAATCCACTCGCTTCTCATCGATTAGAAAAGCACTCATGCCTACAGAATTATTAAATATCATCTTGGTAGCGAACGCCATTCTTTCGTATTCCCAGATTCTCAGAGCTTTTTCTGATTCCAAATCCCAAAATATGGTCTTTCCTGCAAGACTAATAGTGATAGCATTATCTGCATTGTCGTCTATATCAATGCCTACTATATCAGTGAAATGCTTGTCGGGAAATGCATGAAAGGTAACTTCTTGTGCATATGATTGGGAAATAATGAATGACAGGACAAGAAATAAAAATAGGGTGATTACCTTTTTCATATCAGTGGGGTTTTGGTTGTTATGAAGGTAAATATAAGAATTTACTAGTAGATGAAACAAAGACGGGTCTGTGCTGAGAGAATGGTTTTCTTTACCATTGCTTGTGCCGTGCTGTTTTAGTTTTCTTCAATGATTATTTCGCTCTCATCTTCCCATCCTAGTTTGCGTTTTATGGTTTTGATGATTTGTAATTCTTGTGGAGATGTATCACCGATGCTTTCCTTAAGTGATAGCCAGATGGATTCAGCTTCAGGATTCGATGTTGATTCGTAATTATAGATATTATTTTCAGCTATAATTGCTGTGATGTTTCGAATTCTGTTTTTTGTTGCGGGATGGGTTTGAAAATATTCTAATCGAGTGGAGAAGTCAAGATCTCCATCATCATCAACATCATTATGATCATCGGGCATATCAGTTTCTAGCCTTGAGAATAGATCGCTCATTGCTCCTGGACGGATTCTGAGTTTCTGCAAATACGAAAGACCTACTTCATCGGCTTCTGTTTCATGCGTTCGAGAATTTGATAGTTGTTGAACCTGGGCAGCATTTTCTAGGACTACTGAAGACGCGCCTGCAACATCACCTGTTAGCACTGAAATCAGAAAATAACTCGAAACTGACCTTGCTATTTGCTTAAAGGAATGTCTTCTATTTACATGAGCAAGTTCATGTGCCATCAAGGCAGCAAGTTCGTCCCAAGACTGCGTTTTGCGAATCAAGCCTTCAAATACCACAATCTGTCCTCCTGGTACAGCAAAAGCATTGACCATGTCATTAGTCGCATAGTCAATCTTGATATTATATTCAGATTGGAAACCACAAGCCTCGAAAAACTTGACAAGTTGGACGGATTTTGCACTATCGATATCCATCGTCTGCGATAGATTATGATACATGATGTTACCAACCTTGGCTTCAACACTTTTCGGAAGGATTTTTACAGCTTGCTCTCCGACAAACGGAGATATGTACATCACATAAGTGAAAATTATAATCGCAAGCAAAACTATACTTCCAATGACTAGTTTTATGGGACTTTCTCTAGTAATATAATGGTAAATTCGTTGAACAAGGGACTCATTTTCTTGGACAGCAAACACAAAATCCTCTGAACCTGATCCTGAAATTTCTAATCGTTCGAATGGAAATTCGCCAAAACTTAATAGTACTTTATCGCCTCTAGAAAAACTCTCAGTTGTGATGCCATCTATCGCCCAAAAGCGATCGACGTTTCCAAGGCCAGGAGGGCTAGCTATTTTTAGCCCATTAAATGTCTTTTGGACAGTCACAACGTGAGGCCTAGAGTTTTTGCCATCAAAATATTTCACCTTCATTACAACCGATTTGTGATGTTAGAATCCAAAATCAATGTCTATCATATCTGTAAATTCATCTCCTGTCGCATCTCTGTAATCATCTGGACTCTGCGTCAAAGAATCGTAGTCAAAGGCATCAGGGACGATCACATTGTCCATATACATACGCATGGTTCTCATAAACGTCCACGGAAATGCTAGACCTAAAGTCACGATCAACAGTAGCCCATTGAGGATTAGTGTTACCCAAGCCTCCTTGTTTCCTAACGTAGATTCAAAAAGTTGCCTGTTTTCACCATCAGACATGTAAGTGTTGTTAACCGTAAAGTTAAATCTTTGCTTTAGCCAAATAGGTACATACAATAGTAAAGACGGATAGAAAAGTATAAAGCCTAAGATATTGATACCAAAGAGCTCAGATCCTTCTCCTCTGAAATTGAAAGTCAGATCACCAATCTTAGTATGTGAGAAAAGGTACTTTTGAATTTTTACTCGCATCCAGGCACCATAGATCCCGAAAGTAATAATTGTCAGCAACATTTGACCCACAAACATCCATGCAAATTCACCAAATTTCCCATCAAATGAGAAAAAGATACCTCGCCAAGATGTACGTGATACTCTATATTTCCACCCACCAAATATGGCAAAAGGAATCAGTAGAATCAATAAAATATAGAACGCTACTACGGCTACGTATAAGTAGGTGTGTGTTGTTGCCAAAAATAATGAAACGTAAAGCCCAATGATGATGCTATAGGCAATGAGAAAGCCTATAAACATCTCTTTTCCCGTCCCATTAAATACAAATCTAGAATCTTTAAACTCAGTTTCATTCCAGATGTACTTCCTGTAGGCAGCCTTGGCCCATGGGTAGTATAGACCCACAGTGATTAAGGTAAGCAGTACATTTATTACTACTATGCCAAAGTAAGTTGCACCGTCGCCATAAAAGCTCAACCATGTATTGTCCTCTGTGGAATTGTCCGTGGATTGTTCGTATTCTTCTATCATGATGGTATAAGTTGGTTTATTGTAATGAGAAAATTTCCATAGTGTAGTAGATTAATTTTCGTCCAAAATCGAATGTACAATTTTTGTAATCAAAAAAGAAAAGTGCCGAGCATATTAACTATCCTCGGCACCATACGGTAGTGTATTTGCTCTCATTAAATCCATCATTTCGGCAGATACTACCGTGTTCTTATCATTGGACCTATTCTCCTTGACCTAGTGAAAAGCCTCTCTTTCCATTAAATTCATATAGGTTTTCAGTTTTGATGACATCGAAATCATTGCTGTGAAGCTCTGACAACATCTCTATAACATCCGCATATTTCACAGGTGTGTATATAGGTACCCCTGTTTTGAGTTCTGCATCAACAGATACAAACCTACACCTCCAATGATCGGTACAGAAAGTCTCATCCATTCCCTCAGGATAGACTTTCACACCTCTGTTTGTAATCATTTTTAGTTTCAATCTAGTGCCATCGATTGCTCGTAGTCCGTTTCCTATAGTTTGTGGGTCAGTACCTTTCCAATCGATGAATATATCTACCCCAACTAGCTCCTTTTTAGAACTTCTCTTGACGTATTCTGGAATTGTGATGGTTCCATTGCCTTCAGCCAATTTACTTTTCGCAAGTTTTTGAGGCTTTTGACCTAGTCGCGTGATAATTTCGTCAGTGAATTCGCCTGTTGTCATTTTTTGCTTACTCATTCCTTCTTGGTAGATATCAGCGGTATGGTATCCATCTTCGATAGTTGCAAGCAAAGCGTTCTTCACTTTATCAGCGATGTCGGCTTGGCCTATGTGTGCGAGCATCATTACTGCACCGTTGATTAGTCCCGATGGATTGGCTATACTCTGTCCAGCAATATCAGGTGCAGATCCGTGAATCGCTTCGAACATAGAAACTTTAGTTCCTACATTTGCAGATCCCGCCATTCCAACTGATCCTGCGATTTCTGCAACGATGTCGGATATGATATCTCCATAAAGATTTGAGGTTACAACCACATCATAGTTTTCTGGATTGGCAGCCAATCGAGCTGCTCCTATATCTATAATTTGAGAATCACTTTCTATATCTGGATATTCAGCAGCGATTTCTTTGAACACTCTGTGGAATAGTCCGTCTGTGAGTTTCATTATATTATCCTTGACCATACAGGTCACTTTTTTTCGCTTATAGGCACGCGCATATTCGAAGGCATAGCGTACAATTTTCTCTGAGCCGGGTCTGGTGATTAGCTTAAGGCATTGAACTACTTCCTCTGTTTGCTGATGTTCTATTCCGGCATAGAGGTCTTCTTCGTTTTCTCTAACAATCACTACATCCATATTCGGAAAGTTCGTTTTTATGTATGGTGAGAAAGCGATGACTGGACGTACATTGGCAAACAATCCCAGCGATTTTCTCAGTGTTACATTAAGACTTTTGTACCCTTTGCCTTGAGGAGTGGTAATTGGTGCTTTTAGTATTATGTTATTTTTTGTTATCGTTTCCCATGTTTCTGGAGCAATGCCCGAGGTATTACCAGATTCATAGACTTTTTCTCCCAGTTCTATAAACTCAGGTTCTATATTTGCACCAGCAGCTTCTAATATACGAAGCGTAGATTTCATGATTTCTGGTCCGATTCCATCTCCCATAGCCACGGCTACTTTTACGGCAGTTGATTTGGCAGTTAATGTTTGTGTTGCTTCTAAAGTACTTGTGTTCATTTTTTGTGTTTATGGTTAGTTTATGATGTAAAGGTGAATAATTTAATTCATTTAATATATTTATATATTTTATGAAAAGCATTAAGTATTATTATGTCTCATAAAAAATGGTTGTCAAACTGGCGGTCGTGTGTATTCTAGTTTGTCACTTGTGATAGGCAATGAATCATATGTTTTTTCTGCGCATGTAAGAACTATAATTGTTATCCAATTTTGTGATAAAGAACGTTATCTTGCAGTACCCAAAGTAGACTGATATCATTTGTATCTTATTAAGCTAAAGTTATACGGCAGTAATGGATGCAAATGGTTTAACTAACCCAATGAAAATTAGTAATTGATTACCAATATGGAAAACAACGAAGAGAAGGATAAACTTGAAAAATACTCTACCATCCATTATAGGAATTATCTAGGTCTTGATAAGATTCTCAATGCACAGGAACTCAGAAGTGAGGCATTAGATGAAGAGCCTGCGCATGAGGAGATGCTATTTATTATTGTTCATCAAGTCTATGAGCTTTGGTTCAAACAGATCATACATGAATTGGAGTCTGTTCTTGTTTTGTTTGATAGGAATGAAGTCAATGAAAAGAATATTGGTCTATCCATCCATAGATTAGAACGAGTTCAAAAGATTCAGCATCTGCTAGTTGCGCAAATCGGCGTGATGGAGAGTATGACTCCGTTGGATTTTCTAGATTTTAGAAATCACTTATTTCCAGCCTCTGGATTCCAAAGTCTGCAATTTAGAATGATAGAAAATTTGCTAGGTCTTCCAGCAGATAGCCGATTGACTTATAATGGATGCCCATATTTTTCTGTTTTTACCGACAAAAATCAAGAAAAACTAAAAGAGATTGAGACTTCGGGGACACTATTTGATGCGATGGAGTCTTGGTTGGAGAGAACTCCTTTTCTTAATGTTGGTGATTTTGATTTCTTGGACAGATACAGAGAGGCAGTGGCGAAGATGATACGAAAAGAACAGGAGGCAATAAAGTCTTCGCCGTATCTAGATATGCATGAAGTCGAAATGAGACTGAGTATGCTAGGAAATACAGACACGTACTTCCAATCGGTACTTGATGAAGATCGCCACAACCAACTGGTCAAAGATGGTACACTGCGAATGAGTTATAAGGCTACAATAGCCGCACTTCTAATTAATTTATATCGAGATGAACCTTTGTTGCACGGCCCTTTTAGATTGTTGACATGTTTTATCGAGATTGACGACGCATTGACTACATGGCGTTATAGGCATGCGCAGATGGTACAGCGTATGCTAGGAAATAAGATTGGTACTGGAGGGTCTTCAGGATTTGCATATCTAAATGAGACCGCAGTCAAACATCCCATATTTAAGGATCTACACAATATCTCAACGTTACTTATCCCTCGATCAGACTTACCTGTATTGCCAGAGGAGATAAAGAGACAACTCAGCTTTTACTATACCTCTCAAAAAAGTAATGATCAATGATGCACATCAAAAATTATATCAATGGCGCTTTATGTGATGCTGTGGGTGGAGAGACACTTCATTTACTAAATCCTGCAACTGGGAAGACGTACGGATCTGCTCCGAGTAGTAGGTCAGAGGATGTAAATCTTGCTGTCGCGGCAGCCAAAAGCGCATTCAATAATTGGTCATCACTGTCCATTAATGAGCGATCGCGATATCTGATCAAAATTGCTGACCGGATCGAAGAGCGACAAGAAGAGTTAGCGCTAGCTGAATCGATCGATAATGGCAAGCCACTATCGCTAGCCAGAAAAGTAGATATACCTAGAGGTTCTGATAATTTTAGATTTTTTGGGAATGCCGTAACTCAGTTCGCTTCTGAGTCCCACAGTATGGGTTCGGCAATTAACTACACACTACGTCAACCGCTGGGCGTGGTGTCCTGCATTTCACCGTGGAATTTGCCGTTATATTTATTTACGTGGAAGATAGCGCCTGCACTTGCTGTTGGAAATACAGTAGTGGCCAAGCCATCAGAAGTGACGCCAATGACAGCGTATCTACTATCGGAAATATGTCAAGAAGTAGGATTGCCTGCTGGTGTCCTCAATATTGTACATGGATTAGGGGATAAAGTAGGTGCTCCAATGACGATTCATCCCGATGTCAAAGCGATCTCATTTACGGGTAGTACAAGAGTGGGAAGAACAATAGCGCAGACTGCTGCAAGTCATTTTAAGAAGGTGTCACTAGAAATGGGAGGCAAAAACCCTAATATCATTTTTGCAGATTGCGATTATGATAAAATGCTAAAAACAACCCTACGATCATCATTTGCCAATCAAGGGCAAATCTGCCTTTGCGGTTCGAGAATCTATGTGGAAAGATCCATTTATGACAAATTTAAGAGTGATTTTGTGCAAGCTACTAAGAATCTGAGGGTAGGTGATCCTTTAGCATCGGATACAAAGGTGGGAGCGATAGTATCTAGGCAGCACTATGATAAGATTCTCTCATACATAGCAATAGCAAAAACTGAAGGAGGCAAAATACTTTGTGGCGGAGAAGCTATTTACCCAGAAGGGTTAGAGAATGGATTGTTTGTCGCCCCAACTATCATTGAGGGATTACCTAATCGCTGTCGAACAAACCAGGAAGAGATCTTCGGCCCAGTAGTGACCATCATGCCTTTTGACACAGACGAAGAAGCGCTGCAGTTAGCCAATGATTCTCAATATGGCTTATCTGCGACGGTCTGGACTAAGGATATCAACAGAGCACATCGTATGGCCAAAGATATTCATGCAGGAATCGTATGGATCAATACTTGGTTGATGCGTGATTTGCGAACTCCATTTGGTGGCGTCAAGAGCTCTGGCGTAGGGAGAGAAGGTGGATTTGAAGCACTTCAATTTTTTACGGAGCCGAAGAATATCTGTATAGACTTTAGTTGATTATGCATTAAATTGTTGGCGGATATGTACATTTTAATATCGGGTGGAGAAGCTCTCGTGTTTCAAGTATATACCCGATGAATCTCATTAATTATTTAACCGCACTGTTCGACATAGATACCTATTTTTACTACCTTACAGACCAATCAAATATTTCTAGATGTTAGACTATTTTCGGATCAATGCACACGGTCATTTGTTGCCATACCCAGAGCAGATCCCTCAGTTCATGAAGGATCGAGGTCTCTTTTGGGTCACTGACGATCGAGCATTTATGCGACAAGGGGACTGGAAACGTCCGATCACTGATGATAGTTTTTTTGTCAAAGAAAAGATTGAGTGGATGGATAGAAATCATATCGACCACGAAGTTTTGATCACGTTATCTCAGTTGTACTGCAATGGACAAGATGAGCGCACGACAAAGGATGTGATTCGATTTCAAAATGATTTTCATGCTGAGATTCAGTCAGAGTACCCAGACCGGTTTACCGGTGGTTTTGTAGTGCAGCCTGCTCATATAGATTTGGCACTAGCGGAGATTGATCGGGCGGTAAATGAATGTGATTTATCAGTTCTCTGTCTACCTACACATTATCAGACGCTTTCAGGACAATGGAGATCCACGGCGCATAAAGATGTGCATCCGATATGGCAATTGGCCGATGATCTAGACCTTGCCGTTGAGATACATCCGTACGATGCACCGAAGATGATCGCATTAGAGGATCAGTACTGGAGATTTCATTTGATATGGATGTGTGCACAGACGGCCGATCATTATCATGAGTTTAGTGCACGGAGTATGCACTGGATATATCCAAATCTCAGAGTATGCTATGCACATGGCAATCAGTATGGTCAGGTTAATGTAGGAAGAAGAAGACAAGGGTTTCTAGGTCGTCCTGATCTATTCGAAGGTGCCGAAGATCCTAGTGATTCGATGGGTGCGAAGAATATCTTCTTTGACACCTTGGTACATGATGTAGATTCTTTTGACTTGCTTGTACGTAGACATGGTATCAGTCAAGTGATCGCAGGACTCGATGATCCGTATCCGCTTGGTGAGATGGACAGTGTTATCGATTGTTTTCCTGGGAAAGTAATAGAAGAAGCCAGAGATCGAAATATCATAACAGAAGAAGGGAAACGAGCGATATGGCACAGCAATGTCAATCAATGGCTCGGTAAAAACATCAATAGAAAATAAAAGCGAAGACAATTGGACTATAGAAACAAAATCGAATTTGCAATAGAGATGGATGCAAATGATCCATTGAGAGCATACAGGGAGAAGTTCCATCATCCCGTCAGGCCGGATGGCCAGCCATATGTTTATTTATGTGGCAACTCATTGGGTTTACAACCGAAATCTACAGAAGCATCTCTACTACAAGAGCTGGAAGATTGGAAGAATTATGGTGTGGAGGGGCATTTTCATGCCAAAAATCCGTGGATGCCATATCATGAATTCCTGACCAATGCTATGGCAGAAGTTGTGGGTGCCAAGCCGATAGAAGTTGTAGTGATGAATACCTTGACGGTAAATCTGCATTTGATGATGGTCTCATTCTACAGGCCAGAAGGGAAGCGAAAGAAGATCCTAATTGAATTTGATGCATTTCCATCTGATAAGTATGCAGTCAATTCTCAATTGCAGTTTCACGGCATAGATCCAGCAGATGGATTGATAGAATTGCGCGCCAGAGAAGGTGAAGTATGCTTGCGGCAAGAAGATATAGCACAAGTCATCGCTGAGAACGGAGATGAGATTGCGCTCATCATGTTGGGCAATACGAATTACTATACTGGGCAGTTTTTTGATATGAAAGAAATCACAAGACTTGGTCATGCAGCAGGTTGCAAAGTGGGCTTCGATTGTGCGCACGGTGCTGGAAATGTGATGTTGAATCTGCATGATTCTGGGGCTGATTTTGCAGTGTGGTGTAGTTATAAGTATATGAATAGCGGCCCGGGAAGTCTCGGAGGATGTTTTGTCCATGAACGCCATGCTCATAATAAAGAACTCCCAAGATTCGCTGGTTGGTGGGGACACAATAAAGAAACTCGATTTGGTATGAGAGATGGTTTTGACCCGATTCCAGGAGTAGAGTCTTGGCAACTAAGCAACCCACCGATCTTGTCCATGGCAGCCATCAAGGCATCTCTAGAGCTATTCCAAGCAGCTGGGATGGATAATCTACGTACGAAATCTGATCAACTCACAGGATATCTCGAATACCTGCTGGATGATATGGATGATGATAGAATTGCAATAATAACACCGAGAGATAAAAACCAAAGGGGCAGTCAACTGTCTATACAAGTGAAAAATGCAGACAAGTCCTTATTTGATAAAATTACAGAAGCTGGAGTGATAGCAGATTGGAGAGAGCCCGATGTTATTCGAGTAGCTCCGATAGCACTCTATAATAGTTATGAGGATGTATATAATTTTTCATCAATACTCAAAGAGCAATTAAGTACATATGGCTAAGAAAATAGTTATCGTAGGCGCTGGTTTATGTGGCACACTACTAGCAATAAGACTGGGGCAAAGAGGTTATGAAGTATCACTGCATGAAAAGCGTGGTGATATGCGATTGGCGGATATGGCAGCTGGACGATCCATCAATCTCGCACTTTCCGCGAGAGGTCTTATGGCACTCGAAAGGGTAGGGTTACAAGAGCAAGTCAAAGCTCAATGCATTCCCATGCACGGAAGGATGATTCACAGTGTAGAGGGGAGCACATATCTCTCTCCATATAGCGGTAGATCAGAAGACTATATCAATTCTGTGTCTAGAGGAGGTCTCAATGAGCTACTGCTCGATGAGGCTGACAAAATGGACAATGTTACCATCCACTTCAATAGCGTATGTAAGTCTGTAGATCTAGAAAATGCAAAGGCAACATTCAAGCAGGCGAATGAATGGGATGTCATGGATAAAGGGGATATTCTGATCGGCACTGATGGTGCAGGATCTTCTGTACGACGTGCTATGATGGCCCAAACGACCAACCTGCTATTTAACTATTCGCAGGACTTTCTAAGACATGGATACAAAGAGTTAAGTATCCTTCCTTCGGATACAGGAGGTTATAAGATAGAAAAAAATGCGCTTCATATCTGGCCGAGAGGATCGTTTATGATCATTGCGCTACCTAATCTAGATGGGAGTTTTACATTGACAATGTTTCATCCTTATGGAGGAGATGCTGGTTTCCATACCTTAGATAAAGAAGCTGTTTTGATTTCTTTCTTTGAAGATTACTATCCAGACCTACTGCCACTTGTTCCGCATCTAAAAGCAGAATACAAAGAAAACCCTGTGGGCACATTGGGAACCATAAAATGTTATCCTTGGCAAGCTTATGGCAAGACGCTGATTATGGGAGATGCCGCGCATGCAATTGTTCCATTTTATGGGCAAGGGATGAATGCTTCATTTGAAGATGTCCGCGTGTTTGATGACATGCTGGACGAATATGGAGATGACGATTGGCAGTTGTTATTCGAGAAATATCAAGACAGTAGATCAGAGAATGGAAATGCCATCGCCGATCTAGCGATTGATAACTTTCACGAAATGCAGAACAAAGTTAATGATGTGAATTTCCAAAAGAAAAGGAAATTAGAGATGCACCTAGAGCAGTCTTATCCAGACTATTATTCTAAGTACTCATTAGTTACATTCAAACCAGAAATGCCCTATTCTGAAGCCATGCGCCTAGGTAGAGCGCAAGATGAATTGCTGTTGTCTATGTGTGCAACAGTAGAAGATGTATCTGAATTGGATGATGCCGCAGTGTTGCAAGCGCTAAAAGAGCTGGCGTAGCATTTATGTTCATAGCCTTCAGTAGATCTGCATATAGTTGTTAACGTCTAGAAGCGGTTCAGCGATTAAGCAAAGCGGGCTGCGCGCCTTTAACTCAGCCCACTAATCACACCATTATCATCGATATGCATATTGGTAGATGCGGGGACCGAAGGTAGACCTGGCATTCGCATCATTTTGCCTAGAATCGGAATGATAAATCCTGCACCTACTGCATATTCGAATTCTCTGACTTCTACTCGGAACCCCGTTGGTCTACCTAACAATTTATCATTATCAGAAAACGATTTTTGCGTCTTCGCCATACAGATTGGCAATTCGTTAAGGCCCAACTTATCGATCCTTCTGAGATCTAAAAGTGCTTGTTTGCTGTAGTCAACACCTTCTGCACCATAGATTTTGGTTGCGATCGTATTGATCTTATCTTTTATTGGACTTTTCCAATCATACAGCGCTTTGAAGTCATTGGCGCCAGTTTCTATTTCCGTTACTACCGCTTGTGCAAGATCAGTCATCCCAGCTCCTCCGTCGGCCCATCCATTGGCGACGACAGCCTTGACATTAATATCGGCACATTTAGCGATGATGTGATCTACTTCTTCCTTCGTGTCTGATGGGAAGGCATTGATCGCAACTACCGGATTAAGTCCAAACTGCTTGCAGTTTTCTATGTGCTTTTCTAGATTTTCGAATCCGTGCGATACCTTTTCTAGATCTGGCGTATTGTATTCTTCTTTAGTTGCTCCTCCGTGATGTCTCAGTGCTCGTATTGTTGCGACTAGCACTAATGCTTTTGGTTTTAGTCCAGCTGAAACACATTTGATATCGAGAAATTTCTCCGCTCCTAGATCTGCTCCGAATCCAGCTTCAGTGACAACGTAGTCTCCTAGAGACATACCCATTTTGGTCGCTAGTACAGTATTCGTACCTTGTGCAATGTTGGCAAATGGACCACCATGGATGATTGCAGGATTACCCTCCAATGTCTGAACTAAATTAGGTTTTATAGCATCCTTAAGTAAAATTGCCATTGCATTCTCCGCATTCAGATCTCTGGCATAGATTGGTTTGCGATCCATTGTGTAGCCAATGAATATATTACCTAGTCTAGCTTTAAGATCAGCAAAATTCTCTGACATACACAAAATAGCCATGACCTCAGATGCTGGCGTGATATTAAACCCATCTTGCCTTGGTACACCATTACCGGTACCGCCAAGGCCAATTGTAATATCTCTCAGAGATCTGTCATTCATATCCATAACACGTTTCCACACGACAGTTCTGGCATCAATGCCTATGCTGTGCGTCCGACTCTGAATATTGTTGTCTATGAGTGCAGATAGTAAATTGTTCGCTTTTTCAATAGCAGAAAAATCCCCTGTGAAGTGCAGGTTGATATCTTCCATTGGCACTACCTGAGCATAACCACCACCTGCTGCACCTCCTTTGATACCAAATACTGGCCCCAAGGATGGTTCTCGAAGTACTACGATAGATTTCTTACCGATCTTATTCAGCCCTTCTGTCAATCCTATCGATGTTGTAGTTTTTCCTTCTCCGGCTGGAGTAGGTGTCATTGCAGTCACTAGAATGAGATTACAGTTGTCGATTTTCTTCTTGTCTAATAAGGACAATGGCAGCTTGGCTTTGTATTTACCGTACAGTTCTAGATCATCTTCTATGATGTTCAATTTGCCAGCTATCTGCTTGATGTGCGACATCTTGTTTGCCTGAGCGATATCGATGTCTTTAAGATTGTGTGCCATATTAGGTTTCATTTTGTTTTGAACTTTTGGAAGCTGAGAGTCAATTAGGTCAAAATTTTATATCCTATAATTTTGAAGACATCAGATCCAGCGCATTCAATTGTTGTGATTGTTAGGTTATGTAAATGTAGTTTTTGTTTGGAAATAATGAAGCAGAATGGATGATATCTTCCGATTTACTATATCAAAATGGCTAGGAGCACTGGTAAGTTTGTCGATATTCTGATGCGGAATCAGAAAGCATTACAAACAACTTTGCTTATCTCACTTCGTAATGTTACTTTTGATTTCACAAATAGCATTTATGTTCTTTAAAAAAGCCACAAGCGGCGATAATAATCCACTTTATTATGTTTTGACGATAGGGATTGTCATTCTTGCTTATGCTTTTGGTCAAACTCCATTGGTGTTGGTACAGAGCTATCAAGTGGCAAACAATAATGATATCACGACAGCCGATGTTAATCGATTTCTTGAGACGATGGATTTCTCTATTCTTAAGTTGTCGAGCAATGTAGGTCTGATTCTGATGATCTCAATATTTATCATTGCGATGCTGGCATTTATGTTGGCGATAAGGCATCTCCACAAATTGCCATTCAAACGATTAATCACGCCGCGAGTGGATATTGATTGGAAAAAGATCTTCTTTGGATTTGGTTTTTGGATTGTTATGGCGTTCGTATTCGAAGGGGTGATGGCTGGGATGAGTCCAGAAACGTATTATTGGAATTTTAAACCCATGAGTTGGGTATTTCTTTTGATTATTTGCCTGACTTTGCTGCCGATACAAACCTCTTTTGAAGAGTTATTTTTGCGAGGATATTTGATGCCTGCGATGTCATTGCTGACGAATAACAAATGGTTGCCTTGGGTATTATCGAGCTTAATATTTGGATTCATTCATGGACAAAATCCAGAGGTTGAACGTTTTGGATTTTGGACAATGCAACTATATTATGTTGGAGCGGGTTTATTTTTAGGGTTGATAACTGTACTAGATGATAGTTTAGAGTTGGCTTTGGGAGTGCATGCGGCGACTAATGTTTTTGGAGCGGCTTTCTTCTCTTTTGATGGCAGTGTGTTGCAGACGGATAGTCTTGTGAAAGCAAATAATATAGATCCATTATTGATGAGCCTAACATTTTTCCTTGGAGCTATCATTTTTTGTATCGTTTGCAATAAGAAATATCAATGGGGTGGTTTTCGCAGACTATTCGAACCTTTAGCAGAAAAACAAAAGATAGCTTAGTATTAATGTCAAAACGGAATTTTACTGCTATTCTTAGATAATAATTTTACATAAAAGAAAAATAAAACAACTAAACATATGAGGAATACGATCTGCTTATTTATCGTCTTGATGGCTAGCCAATGGTCACTTTCTGCGCAGGAGTGTTACTGGCAGCAGGAGGCTGATTACGATATGTCTATTGACTTTGATACCGAGAAGCATCAATTTAAAGGAGAACAAACAATCACGTATACGAATAACTCTCCGGATGATCTTGATCGATTGTTTTATCATTTGTATTTTAATGCGTTCCAACCGGGAAGTATGATGGATACACGATCGCTAACTATCGCAGATCCAGATAGACGAGTAGGGGACAGGATCAGCAAACTGACTGAAAAAGAAATCGGATATCAAAAGATAAAGAGTCTTAAAGTAAACGGTAAAAAAGTCAAGTATGAAGTAGTAGGAACAATACTAGAAGTCCAATTGGGCAATCAAAAAATCAAGTCGGGAGAGACAGTGAAGTTGGCGATGAAGTTCGAAGGGCAAGTGCCATTGCAAGTGAGACGATCGGGTAGAGATAGCGCCGAAGGAATAGATTATTCCATGTCTCAATGGTATCCAAAGTTGAGTGAATATGACTACCAAGGATGGCACTCGAATCCATATGTAGCCAGAGAATTTCATGGTATATGGGGTGACTTCGATGTAAAGATCAAAATCGATAAAGCGTACACCCTAGGAGCTAGTGGAGTATTACAAAATGCAGACAAGATCGGAAAGGGATATGCTGACGTAAATCCGACCATCAAAGGAGATAAGATTGAATGGCACTTCCTTGCGGAGAATGTACATGATTTTGTTTGGGCTGCAGATCCTGATTATACACACATCGTCAAGGAAGCGCACGATGGCACTGTGATGCACTTTCTATACCAAGCGAACGAGCGAACTACAGAAAATTGGGAAAATCTACCCAACGCTATGGACGAGGCACTGAGGTATATGAACAAGCGATTTGGTAAGTATCCTTATCCTGTTTATTCATTCATCCAAGGTGGTGATGGTGGTATGGAGTATCCCATGGCGACATTGATCACAGGTGAACGATCATACGGCAGTCTAGTAGGGGTATCCGTACACGAGTGGATGCACTCTTGGTATCAGATGGTCCTAGCCACTAATGAGGCACTATATCCATGGATGGACGAAGGGTTTACATCTTTTGGCTCGGCAGAGACCATGAACCATCTAAAAGAGAAAGGATTGATCAACGGTGATGTAGTTTCCAATCCAATGGAACAATCTATCAGGGGATACGAAAGCAATCATGCAGGGACGGCACTCGATGAGCCTGTCAGTACACATGCGGATCATTATACTACAAATCGAGCTTACAGTATAGGATCATATACGAAGGGAAGTATATTTCTAGAGCAGCTCCAGTATATCATGGGGAAGAAGGTCTTTGCTAAGGCGATGCTGAGATACTATGATGACTGGAAATTCAAACATCCAAATCCGAATGATTTCATCAGAGTGATGGAGAAAGAATCGGGACTAGAACTGGATTGGTACAAAGAGTATATGGTCAACACAACTAAGTATCCTGATTACGGAATCGATAGCCTATATGATAATACATTGGTGCTCTCTCAAAATGGTGAAATGCCGATGCCGTTAGAGGTTGTGGTAACGACTACAAAAGATAAGACTGAGGTATATTATATCCCATTGGAAATCATGCGTGGCGAGAAGCCAAACGAATGGTCAAAAGATGTGAAATACTCGGTTATGGAGGATTGGTCTTGGACGCACCCAAAATATACACTCGAACTGCACTGCCCAGCGGATAAAATTAAATCAATAACCATTAATCCGACAGTCAATTTTCTCGATCTCGATAGATCTAATAACACATGGCCGAGAGTCGTAGAGGATGAATAGATATTCGCGAGAACTGAAACCTATACAACACAATAAAGAGAATAATCAACTATGAAATATAAAGAACCTAACGGGCTGAATGATGTATCGAAATTTCATGATACGTTCGGTATGCCTTGTCTCGACAAACCACAGATTCCAGATGTTAAAAGATGTGAATTGAGGGTAAGTCTACTGCAGGAAGAACTCAATGAACTCAAAGAAGCGATTGCTACCAATGATCTAGTGGAGGTTGCTGATGCGCTGTGTGACATCCAATATGTACTCAGTGGTGCCATCCTAGAATTTGGTATGGCAGATAGCTTCAAGGAAATGTTTGACGAAGTCCAACGGTCTAATATGAGCAAGACGTGCAAAACGATGGATGAAGCTATTGCTACACAAAAGCACTACCAAGAGACTAAGGATACGGAATCATTCATTGAGGAGAAGAATGGGGAATACCTTGTTTATCGTGAAGGTGACAAGAAGGTATTGAAGTCAATAGCGTATAGTCCTGCCGATATCAAAAGTATTGTAGAGGAAAATTGTTAGAATTTTTTGGATAGGTACTACAAGCTGCAAGAGTTAGTACTTACCTCATACATAATTATGATTATAGATCTTTATGAAATCTCTATGAATCTAAATGCTAAAGATCCGATGAGAAGACCATATTCATCGTTAGATTTCTTGATATAGCCCGCTATATCAAGAAATCTGGCTTGACTGTGGCATTCTCATGGAATCATATTTCGCGATAGTAATCGAACTTATATATTTGTAATTTGTATAAGGAAGCACTCTAGCTAAAGAAATGAGTTCAGAAAGATGCTGTGAGTTTACTTCTCTTTTTTAGTGGCACATAATCGGGTTATTAACTGCTTCCCAGAAATTAAGTTCTGTTGGCGTACTCACGATAATACCACGATAGATCAAAAACATCCCAAAGGCCAAAGTAACATAGGGTAGGATTGCCCTGAATCTCAATCTTGTTTTGAGTGGGAATAGACCATAGCCCGTCGTCAAAGCTAGCAGCATAGGTATAGTACCTAATCCAAATAGCCCCATAAAATACATGCCACCAATTACACTCCCCGTGGCAAGCGCACCGGCCAAACCTAGGTATACTAAACCACAGGGTAGAAGGCCATTTGCCATGCCGAGCTGAAATGGATGATATGCTTCTGATCGTTGCATCATATTAGCAATTAACTTTTTTATCTTATGGTATAGTTTAGAGACGAATGTGTTCTGATTGATTTTTTTGTCAATGTCTATACTAAAGAGAAACGATAGAATCAATGCAATTCCTAATCCTATAGATACCACTTTTTGAACGTCTGCGATAAACAAGAAAGAACCAATCGAGCCGAACAATAGGCCCAAAAATGCATAGGTAACCGTTCGTCCGATGTTGTAAGAGACACCTGAAATCACATTTTGGATATATGAGTTCTTGCTATCTGATGAAAATGCAATTGCTAATGGACCACACATACCGACGCAGTGCAGGCTACCAAAAAGACCCAAACTAAATGCTATGTACCACATCTTTTTATAAATATATTTCTTCTTCTTTATAGTAGGATTTACCGTCCGAAGTATAGTCGATCTTGATCCTCCATTTTCCTTTTACTAGGGTTTTCGTTGGAAATGTCAGCAAGTTCTTATTGATTATCTTAGTGAAATCTTGAGACTTATCAGATGCTCTATAAAACTGGACTGTTCCATGAATCACTCCTGTATCGTCTATTTTTATGACGACTTCATCTGTCATCGTTTGGATGGTTACGTTGTCAGAGGATAAAGAATTATTTATTTTATCATATCTCTCTTGATACGCTAGATCTTTAGCGTAGTAATCATCGACTACCAGGCTCCTATCTACACTAAAACTAGCGATTAAGACCATTATAACAATACCAACAAAACAAACATAGAATATTGCGATGCCGTGTCCCCAATTAAATTTCTTCATCATTACTTTTTTACAGGACCAAGAAAAGAAGTTTTAGTTTCGTCAATAAGCTCCCCGTTGCCATAGACTTGTACCTCTATCTTGGTGCTTCTTTCGGATAATTTCTCTTTTGGAATTTTTATGAATAGGGCACCTTCAGTTGTGCTATTCTTCACCGTAGAAGGCGGATTGCCTACAGGTTCGAAAATTATGTAGGATTGATCTTTAACTTTGAATGTGATCTCCATTTCTTTTTCAGACTTATTGACAAGTTGATAGTTGTATAGATTACTAATATAACCGTCGTCTGTGGTCTGATAGAGCATCCCAGGTGTTCGTAATAACAAGGTTTCTACCTCAGCCCGAGAAACGAATAAGAATGATTCTAAACCAAGAAGAAGTAGCAAGACGACCGAGTAGGCTATAGCCCGTTTATTAAAAATTGTCTTTTTCTTATTGACTACACCATTGTAACTGTCGATTCGAATCAGTCCTTCTGGCTTGTCGATTTTTATCATTACTTCATCGCATGCATCCATACACGCTGTGCAATTGATACATTCTAGCTGCGTTCCGTTACGTATGTCAATACCTGTTGGGCAAACCTTGACACAAAGGCCACATGCTATGCAGTCACCTTTGGTCGGTGGTTCAAGACTTGGAGTCAGTAAAGGCATGATCTGGGTTGCATCATTGAGTGTCTTGCTGCCATAATGCGGATCAGTACTTGCTTGTCGATTTTTTGGAGGATTAGAATTCCTAACAAGTTTGCCCCTTGGTTCTCCTCTTTGAAAATCATAAGTCACAGCTAGTGAATCTTCGTCCAATAGTACACCTTGTAGTCTTCCGTAAGGGCATATTGTGGTGCATACTTGCTCTCTGAGAATTGCAAATACACCATAAAACATAGCTGTAAAGATTATCATAGCGACAAAACCTCCAAGGTGCATGCCAATAGGATCATTGATAATTTTATACACTTCTCCAATTCCTATTATATAGGATAGGAAGGTGTGGGCAATGAGTAGTGCAATTGAAATAAAAATGATGTGTTTGAGTCCTTTTTTCCAGATTTTGTTTATTCCCCAATCGGCTTTGTCAAGTCGCCTTTGGGCATTGGCATCCCCTTCTATTAGATATTCAATTCTGCGAAAAACCATTTCCATAAATATGGTTTGCGGACAGGTCCAGCCACAGAATAATCTACCATAGATGACGGTAAATAATGCAATGAATATTATCCCAATTAGCATTGCAATTACAAATAGATGAAAATCCTGTGGTGCAAAGTAAATACCAAATAGGATAAACTCAGTTTCTAGTACATTCAGGAGGACAAATGGTCTTCCATTGTATGAAATGAATGGTAATCCAAATAAAACAAGAAGTAAAAAATAGGATACATATTTACGATAGTCATAAAATTTCCCTTTAGGCTTTTTGGGATAGATCCATACTCTTTTTCCAGAATTATCTACCGTAGATATCTGGTCTCTGTAGCCATTTTGATCTTGTATGTTATGTTGGAGTTCTGACATGTCGTCATTTGATTATTACAGCACCTATGGATCCGATCGCCTCCTCTTCATATTCGCTTCCTTCTGGAGCTTTGGGATTTGGAGGGTTAGTGCCTTTGAGTGTTTGTATGTAGCTAGCGATCTTATGTATGGTCGTAGGTTTTAACTGTGCCTTCCATGCAATCATTCCTTTTTCTGGAACTCCATTTTTTATAGTTTTATAAATACTGCCAATAGATCCACCGTGAATCCAAAACTTATCAGTTAAATTGGGACCCACACCACCTTGTCCTTCTTGGCCATGGCATGCAGCACAATTAGCTAGAAATATACTAGCTCCAGTGGCTATGGATTTATCGTCAGTCAACATAACGAGATTCTTTTCATCAATTTGATTTCCTTGCATAGAAGCATAGATCATCTTCTGGTACTCCGCTTTTTCCATAGCAACTTCGTATTCTTGTTGTTGACTTAATCCGATGTCTGAGAAGTGATATACATACATGTATCCAATGGCTACTATAATTGACAAGTAAAATCCGTATAGCCACCAAGGCGGTAGACTATTATCCAGTTCTCTGATGCCATCATAGTTATGGTCTAATTGTATGTCAGCTTCCTGTTCAATAGGTACTAGATTCCATGCTTTAGTATACCATCTTGAAATGAAAGTTTCAGATGAAATGCTGCTGGGGGCTAACGGTTCTATTCCTTGTGCTCTTAGATATTCTCTACTTTTATCAATCATGATGGAGGTCATGAGATTCCAGAGCGCTGCAAATACCCCCACTAGAACCATTACTGTAATTACAATGAGAATATTATTCATTATCCAAGTCCATGCGGGATGAGTCTTAGGTTTGCCAGCGGCCATCACTAGCGTAGGACTGAATGCTATTGAAAGGAGTGCTACTAGAGCTTTATTTTGGATTCTATTTTTCATTATACGGTAGTCTTAGTCATGAATAGTAGGTGTATCATCTTCTAGGGGAAGATCTGCCACATGTTGCAGAGACTGTGAATCTTTGACAAATGCCAAGTAGATCGACATCATAAACACAAAGAAGAATGTCATCAAAGCAAATAGTGCCATCCAGTTGATGTTGCCGGCAGTCTCAAGGATATACTTATACATAATTCTATATTTTAGTTTTCAGTTATCGGCTTAGGCTTAATATCAGTTCCTAAGCGTTGGAGATAAGCAATCAACGCAACGATCTCTTTGTTCTCTAGATTTTCTTGTTCTACGCCTTGCGCTCTTAGTTCTTCTGCGATCTTTTTTGCTTGATTTTTCAAGTGATCCACCGCTTCATTTTCAAAACCAACGGGATATGGAGTATTTAGCATTTTGAGCACTTTGATTTTGGCTCCAGTGTAGTCTGTATTGATATCTTGTTCGAGCATCCATGGATAAGGAGGCATGATAGATCCAGGAGACATACTTTCTGGTTCCAACATATGATTGTAATGCCAACTATGAGGATACTTTCCTCCCACTCTGTGCAGATCTGGACCCGTACGTTTACTTCCCCACAAGAAAGGCCTGTCATAAATGAATTCTCCAGACTTACTAAATTCACCATAGCGTTCAGTTTCAGATCTGAATGGTCTCACCATCTGAGAGTGACAGCCTATGCACCCTTCTTTTATATATAGATCTCTGCCTTCTAGCTCGAGCGGCGTATAGGGCTGTACACTAGCGATCTTAGGTACATTTTTATCTATTACTAGCATAGGGAATATCTCAACTAATCCACCTATTAATACTACAATTACACTTGCCACCATTAATTGGATAGGTCTTCTTTCTATCCATCTGTGCCAGTGTTCTCCTTTGTGTGCTACGTGTTTTTCTCTTGCTGGCGCTGAAGTCTCTACATTCTCAATCAGTCGTCCTGCTTTTGCAGTTTTGTATAAATTGTACGCCATTAGAAATACACCAGCGACATATATGGCCCCACCTAAGGATCTGATCATATACATAGGAAGTATCTGAGTGACTGTCTCCAAGAAATTGCCATATTGGAGGAAGCCATCAGCGGTGAATTTTTTCCACATTAGACTCTGTGTCCATCCAGCCCAATAGAGCGGTACGGTATAAAAGACAGTACCCAAAGTACTCATCCAGAAGTGGGTATTAGCCATTTTAACTGAGAACAATTTAGTGCCATATAGCCTAGGCCATAACCAGTAAAGTACACCAAATGTCAACATTCCGTTCCAACCGAGTGTACCAACATGAACATGTCCTACGGTCCAATCGGTATAGTGACTGATTGCATTTATAGATTTGATACTAAGTAATGGTCCTTCTAGTGTTGCCATACCGTATGCGGTTACAGCCACAACCATAAATTTGAGTATAGGATCTTTCCGTACTCTGTCCCAAGCTCCTCTAAGAGTCAATAACCCATTAAGCATGCCACCCCATGATGGGGCAATCAACATAATACTAAATACAGAACCCAGTGATTGTGCCCAATCTGGTAAAGAAGTGTACAATAAGTGATGAGGCCCAGCCCATATGTAGATAAATATCAATGCCCAAAAATGAATAATCGATAATTTATAGGAGTAGACTGGTCTATTGGCTGCTTTTGGCAAGAAATAATACATCAAACCTAGGTATGGAGTGGTCAAGAAAAATGCTACCGCGTTGTGTCCATACCACCACTGGATCAGTGCGTCCTGCACTCCAGCAAAAACAGGTATACTGTTCCACATGTGTACTGGTATCTCTAGGTTTTTGATAACATGCAGTAATGTGACCGTGACCCAAGTTCCGATATAAAACCAAATCGCTACATATAAGTGATTTTCTCTTCGCTTGAGTATGGTACCAAACATATTGATTCCAAATACAATCCAAACTAATGCGATGGCTATATCTATCGGCCATTCCAACTCTGCGTATTCTGCAGAACTTGTTATACCCAATGGTAGTGTAATGGCAGCCGCAACAATAATTAATTGCCAACCCCAGAAGTGAATTTTTGATAGTAGATTACTATACATTCGTGCTTTGAGTAGTCTCTGTAGAGAATAGTAGACTCCCATAAAAATACCATTGCCCACAAATGCAAAAATCACTGCATTGGTATGTACTGGCCTTATACGTCCGAATGTAAGGTACTGGGTCATGTTGAATTCAGGCCAGACCAACTGCAGCGCTGCAAGTAACCCGACCAGCATACCTACAATCCCCCAAATGGTTGTAGCTATTCCAAAATCTCTTACGATCTTATTATCGTAACTAAATTGTTCTACTTGTGTCATTATTAATGATTTGAATTTTCGTCTATAAGTGTTGATTCTTTTTGGATCGGGAGTAGCATATCATCTTCAACTAAGATTCGCATAGATGGGGTGAAGTCATCTTCATATTGTCCATTTCTGACAGCCCAGAAAAATGCGACAAGAAACCCTAGTGCAACAAGTAGACTAATAACAATCAGAAATAAGATGATTTTCATTTTGCTTTTTTATTTATGAATCAAATGTACAATGTGGCTTACGACCTGACTATGATATGAATCATGTGAATTGGTGATCCTTATCAGGATCTTCGATAGGCATCATCATCTATACTGTATATGTATGATATACAGATAAATATGTATTCTTTTCTCATGCGTCTTAGGAGGAGCGAAGTTGACAGGTTGTATTCATTTTTGTACAAATGCTAGAGAAAATAAACTCTATTTCAAGACCAACACAGGAGTAGTTGTATTGGTCGATAAAGCCTGAGTTGTACTTTTGGAAAATAGTTTTTGAAATATACTCTTAGAATGTGGAGACACGGCTATGAGATCAATTTTGTTCTGGTCAACGAATTTTACAAGAGATGCGCCAATATCTTTACTGTGTAGATGTTCGCTTCTTATGAGCTTGCTGTCGTAGTATGTAGATAAGAGCTTTTTAGACGACTCTAATGAGCCTTGTTCGCCAGAGACTCCGACGTGGACGAGGTATATTGTTGTACCGAATTTTGAACATAGATTGAGCAGCAATGAAATGTTTTTCTCGTTCAGTCCTTGATCATCTATCCCAATGAGCAATCTATTGATTCGGCTATATTTCGCTTTGCTGGGGATCAGCAGAACTGGTGCAGCAGATCTCTGTACAATATCTGCGGATACAGAGCCTAGCCAGCGTTTGATATTATTACTCTTGCCAGTTGTACCTAATATTATTAGGTCTGTTCCTTTGTTTGTGGCAGTTTCTAGTATTTTGTCTGAAGCAAATCCAGTTTCTAAATAGCCACTTGCTAGTGCGGTCTTAAATATGTCTCCTCCCCAATCTTTATCTATCATTTTGACAATTCGATCAAGTTTTTCTTTAGCCTCAGTGACAGACATCATGATCAGTTCCGATGAGGAATCTTGTGTCGGTTTAGGTCGGTACACATGCAATACTTGAGATATCGCATTTAGATCAGTTGCTAATCTATGTCCGTATGATAATGCCTGGATCGATAGCTCTGAGAAGTCAATGGGCGTAAGGAATTTGGACAAGACACCGTAATTATTGTTTTCTAAAATTTGGTTGATCGCTGACCGTAGTGAATTATTAAATGAGCCATTAGATTTTAGTGGATATATCTTGTCGCCATCCACCTGAATCGCAGGTATAGAGTCTATGCCTGCGATTAGAAATTCAGCGATGTCATGTACTTCAGATATTTGGAATGGTATTTTAGCGTTCGTTAGTATTTTTGTGATTGTAGACCTAACTAAATCTAATCCAGATGTTTCTGTGCCATATAATTTAATGTTCATGTTGAGTTTATTGCGTGTTAGTAGATTGCTACCGCTTCTTTATCTTCAGCCAGTTGATTGATGATGTCATAAGTGGTAACAATACCAACTAGTTTGTCGCCCTCAACTATAGGAATGGCGTGGAAGATATTTTCTTTAAATAACTCAAGAGCTACATTGATCCTGCTAGTAGGTTCTAGTTTAGCCATGCCTTTGGTCATGATGTAGCTTACTTCATAGTTATTCATTCTAATTTCCTCCATCTTTTCATCCTCCTTGCTATCCAAAAAACCTCTTCTGAAAAATAGATAGTCAGATTTACTTACGATACCAACTAGATTGCCTTCTGACAGCACTGGTATATGATGCACTCGTTTATTGGTGAAAATTTTAGCTGCTTCAGATATGCTAGAGGTGGGACTCAACGTGATTAAATCCTGTGTCATGATCTCTGATACTGGTCTTAGAATATTCATAGGTATATGTTTTGATACAAATCTAAAGCTTCCTCTGATGAGGCTGGATGATATGTATCATTGTAGGCTATGATCTTGGTCACAATAACCTATTGCGTTACGGACTAAATTTATTTTGAATCAAATGTTATATTGCATGTTAGATAGACAAAAGAAATTTATGGATCAGGAGAAGAGTGATTTTATAGAACGGCTGAAATCGATTATCGACACTGCTATTGATGGTATTATTACAATAGATAATAGAGGAGTCGTAGAGACGATGAATCCCTCTGCAGCGGTGTTGTTCGACTATAATCCGGATCATGTGATAGGTGAGAATATCAAAATGCTTATGCCAGATCCTTATCATAGTGAGCATGATCACTATATCTCCAGATATCAGAAGACAAAAGTCCCACACATTATTGGGACAGGGAGAGAGGTCTATGGTAAAACTAGAGGTGGGAAAATTTTTCCCATGCGATTAGCAGTTAGCGAAGTCATATTAAATGATAGGATTGTCTATACTGGAATTATACACGATCTATCTGATGTCAAGTTGGCCCAAAAGGAGATTATAGAACTTAACAAGCAACTTGAATTAAAGGTCGAAGAACGTACGTACGAGCTTGAAAAGGTAGTAAATAAACTACTGTCAACAAACAAAGATCTAATATCAGAAGTCAGTGAGCGAAAGATAGTAGAACAGAAGCTGAAAGAAAGTGAGAAGGAGCTAACCGATTCACTAGAAAAAGAAAAAGAACTCAATGAATTGAAGTCTCGATTTGTATCAATGGCATCACATGAATTTAGGACGCCATTGACGACAATAATGTCTAGTGCATCTTTGATAGGCAGATATCCAGAGACAGAACAGCAAGATAAGCGAGAGAAGCATATTGATCGGATAAAGTCGGCGGTAGCGAATCTTACTGGAATTCTTAATGATTTCTTGTCGCTTAGTAAATTAGAAGAAGGAGTCGTCACTGTAATTAGGACAGAGATTGATATCAATAATTTGATTAATGAAGTCAAAGCTGAGGTAAAGACTACAATGGGGGATCAGGTTCTTAATCATCGGATTGAGAATGGCACAGGGCTATTCAGCACGGATAGGAGGATTCTAAAAAACATCTTGTTCAATCTTGTAACCAATGCTATAAAGTATAGCGATACGGATATCCACTGCCTATTTACATATGTAGGTCACAATCTGGTGATAGAAATTGAAGACAATGGTATTGGAATCCCAGATGAAGATCAGAAGTATTTATTTACAAGATTTTTCAGAGCTGGTAATGTGACTAATATTCAAGGAACAGGATTAGGGCTCAATATTGTCCGCCGATATGTGACGCTTCTTGGAGGAGAGATCTCATTTGAGAGCGTTTATGGAGAAGGTACCAAGTTTATTATTACTCTACCGCTAAATCAATAAGAGAATGAAAAAGATACTAGTCATAGAGGACAACAACGAAGTCAGAGAAAATCTATGTGAGATATTAGAATTAACGAACTATATCACGGTAGAAGCTGCAGATGGCAAAGAAGGAATCAAGATGGTACGATCCGAGAAACCCGATCTGATAATCTGTGATGTCATGATGCCAGAATTGGACGGGTTTGGAGTGTTAAGAATATTGAATCGTGATCCCGTACTCATGCATATACCGTTTATGTTTCTTACGGCAAAGGCAGAGAAACTTGACTTTAGGAAAGGCATGGGACTGGGTGCCGATGATTACATCACTAAACCATTCGATGAGGTAGATTTACTAGATGCCATTGAGATGCGGCTGAAAAAAAGTATTCATCAATCTGGCATTCAAAGTATTGGGTCAGGTATCAAAAAACTGTATTCTGAGGACAAGGCTACAACTGCACTGCACTTGCTGTTAGAAGGGAAAGAAGTCAGAAGATATCCTAAGAGAAGCTATATCTACGAAGAGGGGCAATATCCTAGATTTTTGTATTATGTGAAATCTGGACTTCTAAAAGCTGTGCAATTGGCAGATAGTGGGAAGGAACTGATAATGGATGTATATTCCGCTGGAGATTATGTGGGGCTGCAGCCACTGATACAAGATCATTCTTATAAAGATCATACGTTATGCTTAGGTGATTCTGAAATTATAGCTATTCCCCTGGATGAGTTTTCATTAGCAATGTTGAATGATAAAGATTTTGGCCTCAAGGTTATCAGGCTATTAGCTAAGATAGCTGGAGAGAAAGATGATCGACTTTTGGATCTAGCATTTAGTTCTGTGAGGAAAAAGGTCAGCAATGCAATCGTGCGTTTTGCAAAGAAGATTGACTCTGATTCAGTCGCTTTGTCAAGGGATGATCTCGCATCGATTGCTGGAACAACTAGAGAGTCTGTGATCAGAACATTGAGCGACTTCAAATCTGAAAGTCTAATAGATACTTCTGGGGGGCAAATTAGAGTCTTAGATATGGATAAGCTTGCTAATATATTTCAGTGACGAAGATCATATGATATAGTGATTTGGATCAGCGATTATGGCCTAACATTCGATGATATTTGTAGTGTAATTATTCAATAAACATTCACACAAAAAATAGAATCATGACATTTTATACAGCATCTTTCGAAACAGTTACATTAAGATTTCTCCTCATGATGGCAGTGATCATTGGCTCATTTACTACTGGATTTCCAGCATTAGCAATTTTAGGGCTACCAATCTTTTTATCTGCTATGATGGCCGTATCATTCAAAAGCAAAAAACAACATCGAGCCGCAAATATGGTCGTGACAAAAGGTGAGAATGTAGAAAGAAAACTTGCCGCGTAGAAAGCGATACCCAACTTATCTTACTTATGAGTGCATCAAGTCGTTAATTCGACTTGGTGCTTTTTTTTGTTCAAAGATTGAGGAGTGGCAGGGCGTTGTTGGATATCGTGCTTGTATTAATAAGTGGGTTAGCGACAGGTTTATAGTAAAGTTAATAGTTCTAGATTGAATGTACAGGATCAGACTTGATGGTAGCCTTGGAGTTCGGCTCTGCGGGACCAATTTTGTTCCCATTGCACAAATGATTGAGCATGCTGTGCAAGAATAGTTTTTACTTTTGGTAAATAAGAAAATCTCTTTTCATTTTGTAACCGAATATGGTTTTGGATTGCCTCTAGATCTAGGTGTGGAGTGGATCCTCCATGTAGTCCTGAGGATACGCTTAAGTCAATAAATAAGTCCAATCCTTGTGTAGATCCGAGCTTCTTGCAACCTACTTCTGTACAGGAGATCACAATGTTGAAGTTGTTGACATTTAGTTTATTATAATCAACTACTACTATGTCTTTATTTTGTGCTAGTAACTCCGCTTTGGAACTTGTTCTATTGCTTATACTGGTCGTAGCAAAGGTGAATTTGCCAAGGTGTTTTATGAGCTGAGCAGCCATTTCTCCTGCTCCGATAATGAGTATATGCTTAGTTTTCTGAATGTCAAGCGGAATAAACCCACCAATAGATTTTAAGGTGTGGTACGCTAGTGATACAGTTTGGTTTTTGAATTCTGTTTCTCTGCAAATTTGTTTGTGTAATCTCATCATGGATTGAAACGCACGTTCCAATAATGTGCTAAGGTGCCCAGAATTGGAAGCGTACAGGAATTGCTTTTTTAACTGTGATAAAATCTGGTCATCTCCAGGTATTGCAGAATGTAGTCCCATAGATACTTCAAGTAAATAAGTGATCGGCTCTGCAATTCCAATCAACGTCTTAAAAATCTCAGGACTTTCTGTTCTAGCATTCTTATGATCAATCAAAGACAACCATTTTTGGACAATGGAATGCCGGTGATCGATACTAGATTCGTAGTATATCTCGATACGATTGCAAGTCGATATATGGACATATCCAGAAATATCTAGGTCATAGGTCATAAATGTGAATAGAGACTCCCACTTATCAGCCGCTAGATCATACTGTAAACGTTTGGTAGCGCCATGAGTAGAATGATTTATAGAAATAACCTGTATAGAATTTGTCATATGGCCTTACTGAAAACTTGCGTGCTCGAAGACATTTGTTGGAATATAGGGTCTATTGCAGCACATATATTTCTAATGAAATATTTACCTTTCTCTGTCACCCTAATTTTTGTGTTTGTGTAGGTTACTAACTGATCTTTGACCAATGGATCTAGATTAGAGAGGAAAGGTGCTATCGAAATGGCATCCTTGCTCAGAATTGGCCATGATGTTCCATCTTTGCACATTAGATTTAAGATGTGCTTTCTCATCAAACATTCTGATTCGCTGAGGCGATGTCCTTTTGCTAAGGGTAGTCTTCCCTTGTTTACAATATCTTGGTAAGTTTCAATATGTTTTTCATTCTGAACATACATAGTCCAACTGTCACTGATACTGGAGGCTCCTAAAGCAATACTACATTTACTATAGTTGGCTGTATATCCCATGAAGTTTCTATGCATTCTACCAGTTTGGGAGGCAATATTAAGACGCTCTTCCGGTAGGCAAAAATGATCCATACCTATGGGTTGATAGCCTTCCGATTCCAAAAGATATCTTCCGATCTCATACAGATCACTTTTATCTAGTCCTGAGGGGACATCATCAACGGTGAACGCTCTCTGACTTGCACTTTTCCACGGTACGTGAGCATAAGAATAGAAAGCTATTCTGTCAGGTTTATTTTTTGCTATAAATTCTGCCGTTTCCATGATGTTGATCGGTTTCTGAAATGGAAGTCCATAGATGATGTCGTAGTTGATAGAAGTATAGCCGAGAGCTCTAGACCATCTCGTGAGACCACTAACTTCTTGAGTAGTCTGTTTTCTGTTTATTGCTTTGAGGATATTTGCTGAGACGTCTTGCACACCTATGCTTATCCTCCTGAATCCTAGATCATACAAACATTTAAGGTGACCATATGTAGTACTGTTGGGATGTGCCTCAAAACTAAATTCGTGGTCATCAGCTACTATGCTGTCATCTAATATCGTGGTCAGCAGACGATGTAAAAATGTAGGGTCAAAAAATGTAGGCGTGCCACCTCCAAGGTGTATTTCCTTTATGATTGGTTTGGTTGCAAATTCAGCTCTGTATATCGCCCATTCTTTTAGAAGGGCATCGATATAGGTTGCTTCGACTGCATGGTTCTTTGTGATTCTCTTATTACAACCGCAATACGTACACAGTTCCTCACAGAATGGAAGGTGTATATATAAGCTTATTCCAGGTTGATCATCGTATGCTGCCTTCATAGATGATAGCCACTGAGATTGAGTAGGGGTGTCTGATTGCCAATGTGGCACGGCAGGGTAGCTAGTATATCGGGGTACTGCGGTATTATATTTAGTTATTAATGCTGCTGAAATGTCCATAGATGAATGATTATTTGTTGGCGTAAAACTAAGTCGTCGATCAATGGAGCCTTATGATCCAAATCATACAACCTAGTGATTGTAGTCACGGGCTAGACGGTAAACCTTGTCTATTTTTACACTATTAATACATTTTCCAAATCTTAGATTATGACAAACGTCCAATATTCCCAGAAGAAGTACATTATGATTCAACTATCTATTTTAGCGATTTTATTACTCGCTGGTGCAGGTGCACTTGTCATGGTGGCATTAAACGCATAAATGAAGGCGAATAAGACAATTGTCGACCAAAAGTGCAGACATTGTGGAGATCTGTGCATCGATGATGTGATACAAGACAATCATGGAGTATTCTGCTGTAGTGGCTGCCAAATGGTGCATGAGCTACTGCAGGAGAATAATATGGGAGACTACTATAGATTTGAAGATCGACCAGGCATCTCGCAGCGAAAACTGTATAGTAAGTCATTTGATTACCTTGATAATCAGAAGATACAAAAAGCACTCCTAAGTTTTCGAGAAGGAGGTATCTCAAAAGCAACGTTTTTCTTACCTCAAATTCACTGTAGTGCCTGCCTATGGCTACTAGAGCATTTATCCAATTTTGACCGTGGGATTATTAAGTCGAGTGTGAATTTTCATACTAAAAAAGTAACGATCACATTCAAAAACGATATGTTATCACTGAGGGAGGTGGTCGAATTGCTTGTGAAGATAGGGTATGAGCCTGAAATCAATTACGATCACTTATCTGATAAGCTCGATGAAAAGAAAGTTGATCATAGTCTCATTTATAAGCTAGGGATGGCAGGTTTTGCATTTGGTAACATTATGCTTTTGAGTTTTCCAGAATACCTCGGATTTGATAAAGCTAGTTACCTTTTTCATATTGGTTACATCAATATTATCCTAGCTGTTCCTGTGCTTCTATATAGTGGTTTTGATTATATAAGAGCTGCCTACAAAGGATTGAAAATAGGAAGCTTCAATATTGACTTACCTATTGCATTAGGGATGGTAGCCTTGTTCTGTAAAAGCGTATACGATATTATAACTCAGTCTGGGGAAGGGTATCTTGATAGTTTTGCTGGGTTTGTTTTCTTTTTGTTGATTGGTCGATGGTTTCAATCCTACACATACCGCTCTCTTGATTTTGACAGGAACTATAAGTCCTACTTTCCGATATCGGCCTACATCAGGAAAGGCAATCATTGGATCACTACATCTCTTGACCTCATAAAACCAAAAGATATACTACTCATCAGAAATCACGAGTTGGTGCCGGCGGATGGAATCTTACGTAGAGGAAAAGCACGCCTCGACTATAGTTTCGTTACTGGGGAGTCTAATCTAGTAAGTAAGGAAATTGGAAGCGTAATATACGCAGGTGCCAAACATCAAGGAGAGAGTGTGGAGATCGAAGTTACAAAATCTGTTGATCAATCTTACCTTACACAGTTATGGAATGAGGACGCATTTCATCAGAAAAGGGGCTCTCAAGCAAGTAACTTAATAGCGAGTATCAGTAAGTATTTTACACTTGCTGTTCTACTTCTGGCGGTGGTCACTCTGTGCTATTGGCTTCAATATGATTCAGGAATGGCTATCAACACCTTTGTCGCCGTATTAATTGTTGCGTGTCCTTGTGCATTGGCTTTATCTATTCCATTTACTTATGGCAATATCCTAAGGCTGATGTCTAGAGACGGACTTTACATGAGAAATATTCATACTATAGAACAAATACAAGATGTCGACTACATCGTATTCGACAAGACTGGAACTCTTACCGATAGCAGGAAGATGGAACTTATCTATGTAGGTAATGACACATCTGCGATAGAGCAACAGATGATAGGCTCTGTTTGTTGCCAAAGTAACCATCCACTTAGTCGAGCCATAACAAGATCGATTATGGTACCTACTCTAGAAATCTCCAATTTTAAAGAGCACATTGGCAAAGGACTCTCTGCAGAATGCCAAGGAATGCAAATCAAGCTGGGGTCAGCAGCTTATATTTTTGGCACTACAGAAGATCCCCCGCAACAAGGAGTATTTATAGAGATTGACGGTCAATACATAGGGCGATATGAATTTCTTCAGGCATTCAGAGATGATATTGATAGGGTAGTAGACGGGTTGCAACACAACTATAAACTTTCTGTACTTTCTGGTGATACCAACCATGAAGCGGATCGAGTACGGGACCTGCTAGGTGCTACCTGCGAAGTGTTTTTTGATCAATCTCCACAAGATAAGTTGAGTAAAATCAAAACGTTGCAAGACGCAGGTCATAAGGTAATGATGGTAGGAGATGGGCTCAATGATGCTGGGGCACTAAAGCAAGCGGATGTAGGTGTAGTCATCTCCGACGAGGAAAATAATTTTTCTCCAGCATGCGACGCGATATTAGAAGCCGAACAATTCAAGTCCTTGTTTTCGAAACTGAGCTATTTGAGAAAAGCAAAGTATATCATTTTCGGAGCTTTTGCTTTGGCCTTGATGTACAATAGCGTAGGGCTATACTTTGCAGTAAGTGGACAGATGAGCCCTGTTATTGCAGCTATATTGATGCCATTATCGTCTATTACTGTCATTATTTATGGTGTTACTACGAGTTGGTTTTTATTGTCAAAAAGTAAATAATATGAATGATGCGACAAATCCTCATGTGTTTGAAGTCAGGCCAAGATTTCAACTCACGTCACAGAAGTCTGTAGAACATATTTGTCAAGCATTTGAGCACCAATTTGCCATGGATGAACATCCATATGATGGAAGGGTACGCCATGGCTATGTAAGTATCTTTCCTAATGCAGCAGAAAGACATTTTTGGTCGCCTCATTTAAGCATCGCGCTAGATCAACGGGGAGTTGGGTTGACACAAATTGACGGTCTCTACGGACCATCTCCAGAGGTATGGACTATGTTTGTTTTCTTTTACGGCATTGTGGGATTATCGATCGTGATTGTATCTGTTATCGGCTTTGCAAATCGATCACTAGGGGAGTCCTCAGTAATATTGTGGGTGATACCTCTATTAATAATTCTATTTTGCTCGATGTACGCAGTATCTTATTTTGGGCAGCGCAAAGGCCATGAGCAAGTTGAGGGAATGTATGCCTTTATGTTAGAAGTTGTCAAATCATAATCTATAAAAACTAAAATGCAACTATTTTGAGTGATAATCTAAAGACTGCCATTACGTATTCTAGTGCTGTTATTCTATTTTTGTTAGTGCTTGCATGGGCTTTTCCGTCTAATTATACCCTTGGAATCATAATAATGGCCACAATGCTCATTGTATTAGGTATCGGTTACCTTGTACTTAAGGATGGCAGCCAGTCTAAATAGTATTCAATAAAGCCGCTATATTGGTATCCTGCTCAAGTGCTGTCTGTTGATAAACTGATGAACTATGGCTGCATATGACGTAAGAAAAAAAATAATTTGATTTTCTTGTTTAAGATATAAGATATTTAGAATCGAAATTGTACATTTGCATCCGCTTAGACATCGGTATGAAGATATTGTAGTTGTCAAGGTGTAAATGGTTTCATAGCTCAGCCCCGATCGCGGGACTTCGCATGAAATAACAAGGTTCCATAGCTCAGCTGGATAGAGCAGCTCACTTCTAATGAGCAGGTCTCAGGTTCGAATCCTGATGGGATCACTAAGGATGTTTCATCCAATATCAAAAGCCTGTAAATCACTTGATTTACAGGCTTTTATGTTTTTAGTGCATATCATTATGTTCATCTAAATACATATTGTCTGGGTCGTCTCTGGGTCACGGCCAATATCTCTGGGTCACGAGATATTTTTTGTAGGTTTATCCTACAGCCAAGACAGACAGTACATTTTGAGGCTTATGGTGTGAATGGTTTCAGGTTCTACTCTCTCTGGATTGAGAGAGTCATTATTTAACCTTTAATCAGTTTCAAATGACAAGTTCAACAAATTTCTCGCTTGCCTTTCGATTACGAAAGAAAGCTTCTCATCCTAATTATTCCGCAATCCAAGCTCGATTATCCGTTGGTGATGATCGAGTGGATTTCAGTCTCAATCGTTCTGTTAGAACAGATCTCTGGGATAGCACCAATCGTAAAGCCAAAGGATCCTCTATTGAATCCAAACAACTCAATCTATTCCTGCAGGAAATCCAAATGAATGTATTCAGCTGTTACGACCAACTTCGCAGAGAGAAGAAAGTCATCACAGCCAAAGCCGTAAAAGCTCGTTTCTTCAATGAAGACATTTCAGAACTCACATTACTTACAGCTTTTGAATATCACAATGAAGAAGTATCTAGCTCACTTGTTCCTGGTACCGCACGTCATTATAAGACATGTTTAGCTCATGTTAAACGGTTTCTTGAGAAAGTAATAAAGGCTGAAGATGTATTTCTAGTAGAGTTATCATTTAGTTTCATTACAAGGTTTGAGCTCTTTCTTCGAAAGTACAAACCAACAGACCATCAAAAGCCACTTGGCAACAACACCATTATGAAACACATTCAGCGAGTCAGAAAAGTTGTTTCGCTAGCGGTCAAACTAGAATGGATA